>JASDQU010101789.1:270431-295872 GCA_032191745.1 Picea mariana | reverse complement strand
ACTAATAGTAAAAATAACAAAAACAATAAAGAATTTTGTACTATACCTTCATCAACAACACAATCCATATACTATACCTCAAAATTATTTATGTAATAAATCTAATTAAAATGATTTGTAAGATATTTTAAACTATTTTTAGAAGAATACTTATACTATATACCTTTAGAATCTTGAAATAATGTATCTTATTAATAATATAAATTTCTAAACGTTTTATATATTATTTTTTTAAGATGTAATACTATACCTTGGGATTCTTCTAATAATGAATCATACTAATAAAGTACAAAAATGAATCATATTAATAAAATAAAAAATTGTAAAAGGTTTCATGTTTATATTTTAAGAGTAAAAGATTTTATACTTTATATTTTAATAGCTTATGAGTTGCACTGACACAAAACGTTTTGCAATTTTTCATATATCACAGGTTTCATGCCATCTTAATTTTGAGCTTTAACAAATGGGGTCTTTAATAAAATATTATTTTAATCAATCGAAAATCAATAAAATATAACTTAAAAAAAACCTATTAAACTATAATCTTTGTAATTATAATTACTCTATTTATTAACAAAATACAAAATAATAAAATAAATAAAAATGTTTACATTTTCTCAAAGCTCTTTCCATTTATGTTATAGCTATGTTTATGTTTGACATTAATTTCCATCAATGCATTATAGATATGTTTATGTTTGACATAAGTTTCCATCAATACATTATAGTTATCATTATATTACACACTTTAGAGATTTTCCATGGGGTCTTACTTCAACAACATTATTTGGAATACAAGACCACCTATGTAGGGTGTTAGAAGAATAAAAGTATTAAGAATAGGAGATGAGGATGAAAAAAAAAAAAAACTCATTCTCATCAATGTCGATTCAATACATTGAAGCCAAATCATCGTGGAGATTGTCTACATACAATTAAGTTAGTGGTAATTCATAGAAGGTATGACTTTTTATTCCAAGATGATTATTTTAGGGTTAACTTGAAATGAATAATGAAAGATAATTTAAAAAAAAAGAAGTAGAATTATGGTGTGCAAGTCATTTTTTATAGCATCAATGTGTTAATATAGAAATGGAGCATCAATATACTTTTGTAGAAATTATTCATGAATGATGGGGTTGTAGATCAACACATCACCCCTTCATTTTTAGTGAAACATTTACTTGTTTAGGCAAAGTATGATGTCTTGCACATAAAAATCAAAGGAAAAAGTTTGTAACACCCCCATCAAGTACACCCCCTAGGTTGTATACCAAAAGTTAAGTTGTGACCAACCCTTGTTTTTATCATGTGATGGGCTCGTCTTATTACCCAGTGCTCCCTTGTGCGGTCATTCTCTCATTGATATGGCTTGGTTGCAATCCTATCGAAGACCGCTTGAAACCCCAAATTTCGTGCGGATGATCGCTGGAAACCCCAAATATTGTTGGGTTGTTAATGTCCCATACCTAAGAACTAAGGTTGTCACTGTATTAACAATCATTGTCAACATGTTTTGATAAATCATATATCAAATGGTTATGAAAAATTAGCGTTGCAGTGTGTTGGTCAACAAGTTCTCCACAAAATATATAATTGGAGCTTTATTTCAGAACGTAGAGGAGGGTGAATCCATGGATATGTGTTACACTTTCTAGTGAGATGTGGGGATGAAAATTTGGTATCTTACATATTTTTGAAATTGAACCCCTTGAAACTTATATAGGAATTATGAAATCACATGTGCAGTTAAATAAAGCAATTTGTAGGGAATTTTATTTTCTTTCTAAAGATATTTTTATCAAAAAATAGTATTGACATTTTATGTGTCAAATTTGTATTTAATTAAGTGCTTGTCATTGCAATTTTTTTATAAAAGGTAACTAGTGACTTTTGGTCCCAACACCTAACTCAATGTTTAATGTATAATTAAAAAATAATAATCGTATGAGCACGATCTCAAGAAAGGTATTAGAGCATGTTTTTTTTTTCTTTTTTTGGAAAAATTATATTTCCTATTATTTTTCAAAGTCGACAAATTAATATTTGAATTAAATTTTATAGATCTTTGTGTTCTAAAGCATTTTTTTCACATGTTTATGTAATATGAAAGAAAATAAATATACCTTCGAAAAGGAAACATCCACGGGGTGNGAGCATGTTTTTTTTTTTCTTTTTTTGGAAAAATTATATTTCCTATTATTTTTCAAAGTCGACAAATTAATATTTGAATTAAATTTTATAGATCTTTGTGTTCTAAAGCATTTTTTTCACATGTTTATGTAATATGAAAGAAAATAAATATACCTTCGAAAAGGAAACATCCACGGGGTGGGTGTACACCTTTTTTATAATTTTTTGGTTGCATAGTTTTTAAGTTCATACATATTTTTCTCAAGGCCTTAAGTAACTGGGACAAAAAAAGTTTGTATAAGTTTTATAACAAATAAATAAAGAATATTTTATGAAATCAAAAGCAGGAAAATCATATCTCATTCTAGAGAATTCAATGAAAATTACACATGCACCAAGTTCTCCACCTTAGAATGAATTCATTGAAAAATATACATGCACCAAGTTCTCCACCTTCCATCGAAGAGATGAAGGGATTTCACCTACTGGAAGTTATAGCTCCATGAAAACTTGCAAAAATGGGGGAGGTTTCTTGATTTTAAAGCCCTCGGTTAGGGGTTTTAAATTACCTCGATCGAGGGATTTAAAGGTTCTCGACTGAGGTATTTTAAAACCCTCAATCATCGTATTCTAGAAGTATATAGTTACTTTTGGTTTAAAAGGCTTATGCAGACCTTGATTGAGGGTCCACACATGCCATCTGAAAAATGGGATCTAAGATTCATATATTTACCGAGGAGGCATAATGGAGTTGTTCAGTTTTTTTTCTTTGAATTCAAATAGTAATCATCGAATACTCCACACATTAATTATTGAGATTACATTTCACAAAGTTTTAGGGAAGTTTCATTTTCCTTCCTTTCCTTGGTACTTTTATACTATATCATATGTGTGAAAGAGAATTGGTGTTAGAGATGAATAGGAATATTCATGCACCTCTATCATTATGACACCTAGAAAGTAGAAACAAAACTCTTAGATTAATCAAATAGATTAATAAGGAGCCCATAAGAATATTTGGAGCATGGTTATCCAATGAGTGGAAAAGAAAATTGGGAAATGACTAATCAAATGTATTTCCACATGTTAACACATATTATTGTAAGGGGTGTTGTTTTCCCTAAGGAAGTGGCACCTTGGTCAAAATGCGAGAAAAAGGGGCTTAAAAACCCACAAATGGCGTTTAGCCTAAGTCGGGGGTCTGATTTGATATTTTGGCACCCACGTAGTCCGAGTCATCTCGTCTGCTCCCTATCATCAACGTCCATGTCTGCCTGCCAAGTCCTCCCTGCAAGCGTCCAACAAAGCTCCAGATGGTGAAGATCAGAGTGTGTCTCGTCCTGATCTCGATGCAGACAGTTCATGAAAGTGAGGTGGCAGTTGAGACATCATCTCACCGCATAAATGGAAAGCCAGAAAGGGTTGGCAGAGTAGAGCTTGCGTCTGACAGGGGAAGGCATGCACAGTCTGACTAAGAAGACACAGACATATTGCATTGGATGAAAATCTCAAGCAAGCCTCTGTTGGGCGAATTTTTGAGTATCTGTATGTATTTTTGATATTTTGTTAGGGTCGAGGGTTGAGCAGTGCTCCTGTATTGTAAACTTTTGATGAATTTTTTGGTTCTCTGGTTATGTATTTTGATCAAAGACTTCTTTTTTAATGAAAGTCAACTTCTATTTCCATTTATTTGCGTCTAATACTGAATGTTCATGATTAAAGGATTCACATGGATTATGGTGACTGTGTTATAATGGATGTTTGATTGCAGTGCAGTTATAGCGTTTTCAGTTTCCTGAAAATTCGAATTCAAGAGGATCTTGTTTTCAGATTTTTTCCTCCTTAGGCTTCTGGAAGACCTAATGTCCATAGCAGACCTTTACATATTCTCCTCAATTTCTTCCTCCTACTCACCCTTACTACAACTTACTAGCTAAATTTGATCAAGAGCTCATTTGCTTGTGCATACTGCCCCAGTTTTCTGAGTTAAAACAATATTCTCTTGAGTCTGCACCATTTGACCTCTTTAAATCCATTAACCGTGACATATAACCTTATGGGTACTGGGCTTACCTCTGTCGCAATCCAGAGGTGACTTATGGTTCTAACATTTCTTGCGTCGTTGTCGGGGACGAATTGAAGATTTTCCCTGGGTAGAACAACAAGGAACTTCAGATTCTGAAGATGCATAAGGAATCAGAACCTTTGAAGATTGCGCTTGCACCTGGCGACTCCACTTAGGTGACTCCACTATCTCAACTCCACTTTTTCAGTGTGGCTGCTTCTGGATACACTTGATAGCCCTTGGGAGAACACAACGATTAGATCTGGTCTTTGATGGTGAACAAAGACCAGACACACTCTTACTGCATATCTTTCACCCGAAAACTCCATGATTAAAGAATTGATTGGCAACTCCACTGGTTTGAAATTGACAAAATCCTGGCTTAAAGGTTTGCTCCTTTTGATTTTTTCTTTGTTTCTTCTTTTCCTAATGTTGTCCCTACTATGGATGAATGGGGCGATTATTTGCCCATAATTAGAGAGCGTAAAGAGGACAACCCTGCTCAACATCTCGGTGAGTTTCATGAACTCATGCATCAGTGGGAGATATATCATGAGGATGTATTATTAAAAATGTTCATGTTCTTGTTACCAGGGGATGCTCGCGAATAGTATCAATCCTTACCCCCTGCTAGTATTTCCTCCCTAAGGGAATTTCATGCAACATTCAATAGGCGTTGTCAAAAGTATTGTTCCTCTGAGTTAATCTGTCATAACTATTGTGAGGAGTATAGAGATGGTGTTCAGGACATAGTTCGTTCTTGCGAAAGCTGTGAGGATGAGGGACATCCCCGAGAGGAGTTGATGGAGTTGATACAATCACTTTCTACAAGTATAGAGGAATTGAAGGCAGATTTTTCTCGCCGATCTTACGAAGAAAATACAGAGGATATCTCGGTCCTGGAAACATATGTTCTTGGTAGCCCTACTTATGATGAAGAAGTGATGTCAGATACTGACCAAGAACAAACAAATTTTGACAGATATCCCAACGAAGACGACGAAGAGCAGAGCTCTTCCATGGTTCCAATTTATAGTGATTGTGAAACTGATCCCGGGGAGAGCCATGAAGGAGAAAAGGAGGAGCCACATATCTCGGCTATCTTGGATTAGAATTTATCCCCTTTTAATTTCTCAGCCATATCTAGTTATCCACATACAGTGCCGGCTATAAACGAATTGGATGATTAAATTCCGAGATTCGGAGGAAGCAAGCATGACCATCCCGATGAGCACTTATTAAAATTTCATGTATGCATGTTTTAACATGGCTTCTTTCACGATGATGTATGTATCAAGATATTCAGTTTTTCTTTAGAAGAAGATGCTCTTGGATGGTGTCTATCTCTCCCTGCTGTTAGTATCCATTCTTTGAAGAATTTTCACGATGATTTTAATTCGTATTACGGGAAGATTTACTCGGCTCATCTTATTTTTGTTGACTGTTGTAAGAGGTTTTCACTCCACATTCTACAAACGATATAGTGTTCCTCGTGTGATGAGTCTGGTGAAGATCTGATTGAGAGAGAAAGCAAGGATGAAAGTGAGTATTTTGGAAATACAGATAAAAAGTTTTCTCTCTCTATTTTCCAAGAAGAAGTCCTTCCAGATATTATTGATGATAACGTTGATGATGGCGTAACTATGGATGCATTATGTTCTGCCCCTAGTACACCTGTTGTCTCAGATTTAAAAGAAGAAATGGTTGAACAAAAGAATCAAGATATTTCTCTTTTCTCTTTGCAAGATAAAAGAGTTATGTTCTCACCTACCCCTGAAGAGTATTCAAAAGCAGAAAAAATAGGCTACCAATCTTCTTGTGAAAGCGAAAGCTTCTACCAGGAGCAACATAATAGAGAGAAGGAGTCATCCTTGGATACACATGAAGAGACTTCTTTCTCTCAGCTAGCAGATGTTTTCAGAGGAGACAAAGAAGAAAAGTAACAACAGAAGGGGTAGTTTATCTCTTGTCCAGAGCCTGTAAGTGAGTATCCATCATCTGAGGTCAGTAAAATTGCATCAACCTCTCACCCACCTGAGCTTGCCAGAGAAATCCACCAATGTGTGAGCAACTATGTAGCAGAGAAGGTTGCATGTTATAATTTTTTTGGAGTTTGTCGCTTGTCCTATGAGCCTACGCAGGAATACATGGAGTTGTATTTCCTTCGTGTTCTGAAGCCGCCCAGCTTTATCCCGACCTCGTCATTAGGAGGAAAGTTGAAGAATGTAATCGTTCTTCTATCACGATTGCATTCTCTGTTATCAATCATTGACAGAGTAAACAAATTCACAGCTAGGAAGTTGCTTCAGTGGCTATGGTGGAAGTTTGCTTTCACCTAGCATTGTGTAAAAATTAATTAGTCTAGTATGTACATAAATAAGCTCCTTTGGATCCCATGTGTTTTGCTTTCATTTTTAGAATAGTGTTTTTGTCGACCTGTATTTCCTCAGCAGGATGTTTTGAGCTTGACTCCATAGCCCAATGCAGAAGGCGACTGGAACTACTGAACATATAGAGCTTCACAGGGAGAACTATATCCCCCATGGAGCCTAATGTTAACACATATTATTGTAAGGGTGGTTGTTTTCCCTAAGGAAGTGGCACCTTGGTCAAAATACGAGAAAAGGGGCTTAAAAAACCACAAATTGCGTTTAGCCTAAGTCGGGGGTCTGATTTGATATTTTGGCACTCACGCAGTCCCAGTCATATCGTTAGATCCCTATCATCAATGTCCACGTCTGCTTGCCAAGTCCTCCCTGCAAGCGTCCAACAAAGCTCCATATGGTGAAGTTCAGAGTGGGGCCCGTCCTGATCCCGATGCAGACAGTTCATGAAAGTGAGGCGACAGTTGAGACATTGTCTCACCACATAAATGGAAAGCCAAAAAGGACTGGCAGAGCAGATCTTGCGTCTGACAGGGGACGACATGCGCAGAGGAGACTCCATGCACAGTCTGACTGAGAAGACACAAACGTATGGCATTGGATGAGAACCTCGAGCATGCCTCTGTTGGGTGAATTTTTGAGTACATGTATGTAGTTTTGATATTTTTTTAGGGTCGAGGGTTGAGTAGTGCTCCTCCTTAGGCTGTTGGAAGACCCTTACTCCAACTTACTCACTGAAGTTAATTAAGACATCATTTGCTTGTGCATACTGCCCTAGTTTTTTGAGTTAAAACAATATTCTCTTGAGTCTACCCCATTTGAACTCTTTAAATCAATTAACTGTGACATATAACCTGATGGGTACTGGGCTTACCTTTGCCGAAATCGAGAGGTGTATTCTGGTGCTAATATTTCTGGCGCCGTTTCCGGCGACGAATTGAAGATTTTCTAGTTCTCTAGTTATGTATTTTGATCCGAGACTTCTTGTTTAATGAAAGTCAACTTCTTTTTCATCATATTTGCCTCTGAAACTGAAGTGTCCATGATGGAAGGATTCATATCGATTTTTTTGATTGTATTGTAATGTATGTTTGGTTGCAGTGCTGTTATTTACGTTCTTCAATTTCCTGAAGTTTTGAATCCAAGAGGATCTTGTATTTGAAGATTTTTCTCCTTAGGCTGTTGGAAGACCTGATGTCTACGACAAACCTCTACACTCTCCTTACCAAAGTCTTCTGTATATTCATCCTTACTCCAACTTACTGACTGAAGTTAATTAATATCTCACCTGCATGTGCATACCAGTCTGATTTTCTGAGTTAAAATGATATCATCTTGAGTCTGCGCCCATTTGACCTCTTTAAAACCAACCTGTGACATAAAACTCTGATCTGTACTGAGCTTACCCCCAATGCAATCTGTAGGTGACTTCTAGTGCTAACACCACATATTCTAAATTCTATATATATCCAACGATTTTGGCAACCCATGTCCAGTATTCCTCTTAATCAGTTCTCTCACCTAATCTGTGTCAATGATTTGAGATTCAAGAAATCTCTTGATAATTGTTTGTAGTTCAATATAGAGAGAGGTAAGGGCTTTCATTGTGAACCATAACCTTTTCTACACTCTCAAAATGAACAAATCCCATACATAAGTCCAATCCTTACATACTAAAGGGGTCATCGAGAGGAGCCTCCTCAACAACAAAACATGGTTTGGTGTGAACTTGTGTTACACTATTATAATGGATGAAGGTCTAGATGAACATTTGGTTTTATTTTTATGATTATTCTTTATGATGGTCCCTTTGTTGTATTATTTATGATTGTCCCTTATCATGGGACATGAAGTGAAGGAAAATTATTAAGTAAGATAGCTTGGTTCTTCACCTTGAATTCTTAAACAACTCAAGTAGATTCCTAACTTGTTCCATTTTCAACATGGTATAGAATTTCAATTTGATTGGAGAGGCTTACAAATTGAAATGACCACAAATGCTTGGAAATAACACACCAAAAGGTTCCTAATGGAGAGGGATCTCCTTGAATACATGAAAGTGAGTGAAGCAACACCGAGATTGGCCATTAGGAAAGCTAGAACCTGTGTTTTAACACGTGATTGCATTTGGTTGCCTAGAATGACCATATAACTTGCCAACAACTTCCCCCATGAAAATTGTGGAAGGATTCGGTTTATAAATGTCAAGAACAATCTTAAACCATTATTAAACTGACAGACAAAATTGCAAGAGAAAATGTAGTCGTGCATATGTTCAGTGCCCATTACTGGTAGAGAGACATAAAGATTTGAAGTTTGTCATGAAGGGAAAGAAGTGATAGAAAAAATGAATCCGAGAGATTAAGGGTACAACTATTTTGCAACTATGAAGATATGGCCTAATGATAGAAAGAAAGAGTTATACATTTTCCAGAGACCCAACATGGATTTAATTTTAAGAAAGATGGTAAAACTCAGAGTGAGCACCATGATATCAATCAATTATTCCATCTTTTGTAAAAACAAATCCAAGTTGGATCTCTTGTAAACATACAACTTTTTCTTTCTACCATCATCCCATGTCTCAATGGTCACAAGACAACCAAACCCTTTATCTTTTAGCGTCATTTTTGGTGCTCCAATTAAAGGATGCTATCCATGCCAATAACGAACATGTGGCGAAATGGAAGAATGAAAGGTGGAATGGTGTGATAATCATAGTCACAAAGGGGCTCTCATTAATCATGAATTTGTTAATTAGGGTGACTAGAACATCATTTTTATTGTCAAAAATATATTTGAGAAGCTGGGAAATAATTTCAAGCTATCGAGCACCTTGGCTCCCATAATAGCTTCTCACTGGAATATCATTGCACTCCTGAAGGATGTAAGTTAAAGGGTAATCATCCATTATGATCAACTTAGTCATGTTCCTCCCCGTCTTAGCTACATCTTTGTACAACTTTCCCTTGATCTCTTTGCAACAATATTTGTATATATAGTGGGTGATGAAGCCATGATTTTCTAACATGTTTAAGAGTACATGTGCTCTTCACTTGCAAGTTACAATTATCTATGAACACAACTATATTGAATAGCTACACAACTTGGTGATGAGTGTTTTTGTGACTCACATTCTTCAAAATGAATTTGTACTTCCCTGTGGATGTCATCTACATGATGAAGTGTATCAGAGATTTGGGACATTTATCAATCTATACTAAAATAGTTACATACATGTGAATGACTAGCATGTATCACCCCATTATGATGAAAGTATGGAAGGAAACATAACCATCAAAATCTCCTCTATTCAAAGGCGTTGGATATTTTTTCCAAAGGATTTTAGAGCTAGGGTGAGCCTCCAACTAACTTTCACCATTCCTGCAATTTGAGGTATTATCATCTGACCCCGCAATTTCCATTTCCATTGCATTGTCATGCTTATCATCATCACATAGGATCCACATATTCCATCCGAAAAATGGGATCTAAGATTCATAGATTCACCAAGGAGGCATATTGGAGTTCTTCGGTTTTTTTTTCTTTGAATTCAAATAGTAATCATCCAATACTCCACAAAGTAATTATTGCGATTACATTTCACAAAGTTTTAGGGAAGCTTTATTTTCCCTCCTTTGCTTGGTACTTTTGTTCTAGATCATATGTGTGAAAGAGAATTAGTGTTAGAGAGGAATATGAGTCTTCATGCACCTCTATCATTATGACACCTAGAAAGTAGAAACAACACACTTGGATTAATCAAATAAATGAATAAGGAGGCCATAAGAATATTTGGAGCAGGTTTATCCAACGAGTGGAAAAGAAAAATTGGGAAATGACTAATCGAATGTATTGTCACATATGCTAAGTTCTAGATATATCCAAAGATTTTGGCAACCCATGTCCGATATTCCTCTTAATGGATTCTCTCACCTAATCTGTGTCAATGATTCAAGAAATATCTTGATAAATTTTTGTAGTTCAATATAGAGATAGGTTAGGGCTTCCATTGTGAGCCATAACCTTTGTTGCACTCTCAAAATTATCAAATTCCATACATAAGTCCAAGCCTTACATACTAGACCATACATAAGTCCAAGCCTTACATACTAAATGGGTCATCGAGAGGAGTATCCTCAACAACAAATCATGGTTTGGTGTGAACTTGTGCTACACTATGAATATCGATCAAGGTCTAGATGAACATTTGGTTTTACTTTTACGAGGATTCTTTTTGAGAGTCCCCTATCTTGTATCCTTTATGATTGCCCCTTACCACGGGATATGAAGTGAAGGAAAAGTATTAAGTAAGATATCTTGGTTTTTCACCTTGAATTCTTAAACAAATCAAGTAGATTCCTAACTTGTTCCATTTTCAACATGGTAGAGAAGTTCAATTTGATTGGAGAGGCTTGTCATTTTCAATATGGTATGGGAATCCTATGTGAATTTGAGAGGCTTGCAAATTGAAATGGCCACAAATAATTGGAAAGCACACACCAAAAGGTTCCTCATGGAGAGGGATCTCCTTGAATACACAGAAGCATGTGAAGCTTATATAGGAATTCTAAAATCACATGTGCAGTTAAATAAAGCAATTTGCAGAGAATTTTGTTTTCTTTCTAAAGATATTTTTATCAAAAAATATTATTGACATTTTATGTGTCAAATCTATATTTAATTAAATGCTTGTCATCGCAAATTTTTATAAAAGGTAACTAGTGACTTTTGGTCCCAACACCTAACTCAATGTTTAATGTATAATTTAAAAATAATAATCGTATGAGCACGATCTCAAGAAAGGTACTAGAGTATGTTTTTTTTTTTTCTTTTTTGGAAAAATTATATTTCCTATTATTTTTCAAAGTCGACAAATTAATATTTGAATTAAATTTTATAGATCTTTGTGTTCTAAAGCATTTTTTTCACATGTTTATGTAATATGAAAGAAAATAAATCTACCTTTGAAAAGGAAACATCCACGGGGTGGGTGTACACATTTTTTATAATTTTTTGGTTGCATAGTTTTTAAGTTCATACATATTTTTCTCAAGGCCTTAAGTAACTGGGACAAAAAAAGTTTGTATAAGTTTTATAACAAATAAATAAAGAATCTTTTATGAAATCAAAAGCAGGAAAATCATATCTCATTCTAGAGAATTCAATGAAAAATACACATGCACCAAGTTCTCCACCTTAGAATGAATTCAATCAAAAATATACATGCACCAAGTTCTCCACCTTCCATCGAAGAGATGAAGGGATTTCACCTACTGGAAGTTATAGCTCCATGAAAACTTGCAAAAATGGGGGAGGTTTCTTGATTTTAAAGCCCTCGGTTAGGGGTTTTAAATTACCTTGATCAAGGGTTTTAAAGGCTCTCGGCTGAGGTATTTTAAAACCCTCAATCATGGTATTTTAGAAATATATAGTTGCTTTTGGTTTAAAAGGCTTATGCAAACCTTGATTTAGGGTCCACACATGCCATCCGAAAAATGGGATCTAAGATTCATATATTTACCGAGGAGGCATATTGGAGTTGTTCAGTTTTTTTTCTTTGAATTCAAATAGTAATCATCGAATACTCCACACATTAATTATTGAGATTACATTTCACAAAGTTTTAGGGAAGTTTCATTTTCCTTCCTTTCCTTGGTACTTTTATACTATATCATATGTGTGAAAGAGAATTGGTGTTAGAGATGAATAGGAATCTTCATGTACCTTTATCATTATGACACCTAGAAAGTAGAAACAAAACTCTTAGATTAATCAAATAGATTAATAAGGAGCCCATAAGAATATTTGGAGCATGGTTATCCAATGAGTGGAAAAGAAAATTGGGAAATGACTAATCAAATGTATTTCCATATGTTAACACATATTATTGTAAGGGGGGTTGTTTTCCCTAAGGAAGTGGCACCTTGGTCAAAATGCGAGAAAAAGGGGCTTAAAAACCCACAAATGGCGTTTAGCCTAAGTTGGGGGTCTGATTTGATATTTTGGCGCCCATGCAGTCTGAGTCATCTCATCTTCTCCCTATCATCAGTGTCCACGTCTGCCTGCCAAGTCCTCCCTGCAAGCGTCCAACAAAGCTCCAGATGGTGAAGTTCATAGTGTGTCCCATCCTGATCCCGATGCAGACAGTTCATGAAAGTGAGGCGGCAGTTGAGACATTGTCTCACTGCATAAATGGAAAGCCAGAAAGGATTGGCAGAGCAGAGCTTGCGTTTGACAGGGGAAGGCATTTACAGTCTGACAAAGAAGATACAGACGTATTGCATTGGACGAGAAGCTTGAGCACGCTTCTGTTGGGAAAATTTTTGAGTATCTATATGTATTTTTGATATTTTGTTAGGGTCGAGGGTTGAGAAGTGCTCCTGTATTGTAAACTTTTGATGAAGTTTTTGGTTCGCTGGTTATGTATTTTGATCCGAGACTTCTTTTTTAATGAAAGTCAGCTTCTATTTCCATCTTATTTACGTCTGATACTGAATGTTCATGATTGAAGTATTTGCATGGATTGTGGTGACTGTTTTGTAATGGATGTTTGATTGCAGTGCAGTTATTGCGTTTTCAGTTTCTTGAAAATTCGAATTCAAGAGGATCTTGTTTTCAGAGTTTTTCCTCCTTAGGCTGCTGGAATACCTGATGTCCATAGCAGACCTTTACATCTTCTCCTCAATTTCTTCCTCCTACTCACCCTTACTACAACTTACTAGCTGAAGTTGATCAAGACCTCATTTGCTTGTGCATACTGCCCCAGTTTTCTAAGTTAAAACGATATTCTCTTGAGTCTTCCCCATTTGACCTATTTGAATCCATTAACCATGACATATAACCTTATGGGTACTGGGCTTACCTCTGCCGCAATCTAAAGGTGACTTCTGGTGCTAAAATTTCATGCGTCGTTGTCGGGGATGAATTGAAGATTTTCCCTGGGTAGAATGACAACGAACTTTTGATTCTGAAGATGCATAAAAAATTTGAACCTTTGAAGATTGCACTTGCACTTGGTGACTCCATTGAGGTGACTCCACTGTCTCAACTCCACTTTTTCAGTGTGGATGCTTTTGGTTACATCTGGTAGCCCTTGAGAGAACACAACGATCAAATCTTGTCTTTGATGGTTAACAAAGACCATACACACTCTTACTGCATATATTTCACCTGGAAACTCCATGATTAAATAATTGATTGGAGACTCCATTGGTTTGAAATGGACAAAATCCTAC
This sequence comes from Picea mariana, assembly GCA_032191745.1. Taxonomy (NCBI): domain Eukaryota; kingdom Viridiplantae; phylum Streptophyta; class Pinopsida; order Pinales; family Pinaceae; genus Picea; species Picea mariana. The sequence continues at coordinate 282,049 of JASDQU010101789.1, read as the reverse complement.
CTCAAAGGTTTTCTCCTTTTGATTTTTTTGTTGTTTCTGCTTTTCCTAATGTTGTCCCTATTATGGATGAATGGGGCGATTATTTGCGCAGAATTGGAGAGCGTAAAGAGGAAAACCCTGCTCAACATCTCGGTGAGTTTCATGAACTCATGCATTAGTGGGAGATACATCATGAGGATGTATTATTAAAAATGTTCATGTTTTCGTTAGCAGGGGATGCTCGTGAATGGTATCATTCCTTACCCCCTGCTAGTATTTCCTCCCTAAGGGAATTTCATGCAGCATTCAATAGGCGTTGTCAAAAGTATTATTCCTCTGAGTTAATCTGTCATAACTATTGTGAGGAGTATAGAGATGGTGTTCAGGACATAGTTCATTCTTGCGAAAGATGTGAGGATGAGGGACATCCCCGAGAGGAGTTGATGGAGCTGATACAATCACTTTCTACAAGTATAGAGGAATTGAAGGCAGATTTTTCTTGCCGCTCTTACGAAGAAAATGCAGAGGATATTCTGGTCCTGGAAACATATGTTCTTGGCAACCCTGCTTATGATGAAGAAATGATGTCAGATATTGACCAAGAACAAAAAACTTTTGATGGATATCCCAACGAAGATGAAGAAGAGCAGAGAACTTCCATGGTTCCTATTTATAGTGATTGTGAAACTTATCCTGGGGAGAGCCATGAAGGAGAAAAGCAGGAGCCACATCTCTCGGCTATCTTGGATCAAAATTTTGCCCCTTTCAATTTCTCAGCCATATCTAGTTATCCACATCCAGTGCCGGCTATAAACAAATGGGATAATTATCTTCCGATTTTCAGAGGAAGCAAGCATGACCATCCCGATGAGCACTTATTAAAATTTCACGTATGCATGATTTAACATGGCTTCTTTCACGAGGATGTCTGTATCAAGATGTTCAGTTTTTCTTTAGAAGAAGATGCTCTTGGATGGTGTCAATCTCTCCCTGCTGTTAGTATCCATTCTTTGAAGGATTTTCACGATGCTTTTAATTCGTATTACGAGAAGATTTACTCAACTCAACTTATTTTTGTTGACTGTTGTAAGAGGTTTTCACTCCACATTCTGCAAACGATAGAGTGTTCCTCGTGTGATGAGTCTGGCGAAGATCTGATTGAGAGAGAAAGCAAGGATGAAAGTGAGTATTTTGCAAATACAGATAAAAAGTTTTCTCTTTCTATTTCCCAAGAAGAAGTCCTTCCAGATATTATTGATGATAGCACTGATGATGGTGTAACTATGGATGCATTATGTTCCGCTCCTAGTACACCTATTATCTCAAATTTAAAAGAAGAAATGGTTGAACAAAAGAATCAAGATATTTCTCTTTTCTCTTTGCAAGATAAAAGAGTTATGCACTCACCTACCTCTGAAGAGTATTCAAAAGTAGAAAAAATAGGCTACCAATCATCTTATGAAAGCGAAAGCTCCTACCAGGACCAGCGTGATAGAGAGAAAGAGTCGTCCTTGGATACACATGAAGAGACTTTTTTCTCTCAACTAGCAGATGTTTTCAGAGGAGACAAAGAAGAAAAGTAGTAGCAGAAGGGGCAGTTTATCTCCTGTCCAGAGCCTATAAGTGAGCAACCATTGTCTGAGGTCAGTAAAATTGCATCAACCTCTCACCCACCTGAGCTTGCTAGAGAAATCCAGCAATGTGTGAGCAGCTATGTAGCAGAGAAGGTTGCCTATTATAAATTTTCTGGAGTTTGTCGCTTGTCCTATGAGCCTATGTAGGAATACATGGAGTTGTATTTCCTTCATGTTCTGAAGCCGCCCAGCTTTATCCTGACCTCATCATTAGGAGGAAATCTGAAGAATGTAACCGTTATGTTGTCACGATTGCATTCTCTGTTATCAATCATTGACATAGTAAACAAATTCACATCTAGGAAGTTGCTTGAATGGCTATGGTGGAAGTTTGCCTTCACCTAGAATTGTGTAAAAATTAATTAGTCTAGGATGTACATAAATAAGATCCTTTGGAGCCCATGTGTTTTTCTTTCGTTTTTAGAATAGTGTTCTTGTCGGCCTGTATTTCCTCAGCAGGATGTTTTGAGCTTGACTCCATAGCCCAATGCAAAAGGCGACTGGAACTACTGAAGATCTTAGAGCCTTGCATGGAGGACGATATCCCCCATGGAGCCTAATGTTAACACATATTATTGTATGGGTGGTTTTTTCCCCTAAGGAAGTGGCACCTTGGTCAAAATGCGAGAAAAGGGGCTTAAAAACCCACAAATGGCGTTTAGCCTAAGTCGGGGGTCTGATTTGATATTTTGGCACCCACGCAGTCCCAGTCATCTCGTCAGATCCCTATCATCAGAATCCACGTTTGCTTGCATAGTCCTCCCTACAAACGTCCAACAAAGCTCCAGATGGTGAAGTTCAGAGTGTGGCCCATCCTGATCCCGATGCAGACAGTTCATGAAAGTGAGGCGACAGTTGAGACATCGTCTGACCGCATAAATGGAAAGCCAAAAAGGACTAGAATAACAGATCTTGCGTCTGACAGGGGACGACATGCGCAGAGGAGACTCCATGCACAGTCTGACTGAGAAGACACAAACGTATGGCTTTGGACGAGAACCTCGAGCACGCCTCTGTTGGGTGAATTTTTGAGTATATGTATGTATTTTTGATATTTTGTTAGGGTCGAGGGTTGAGAAGTGCTCCTCCTTAGGCTGTTGGAAGACCTGATGTCTACGGTAGAACTCTACACACTCCTCACCAAAGTCTTCCCTCTAGTCACCCTTACTCCAACTTACTGACTAAAGTTAATTAAGACGTCATTTGCTTGTGCATACTGCCCTAGTTTTCTGAGTTAAAACGATATTCTCTTTAGTTTTCCCCATTTGACCTTTTAAAATAAATTAACCATGACATATAACCTGATAGTTACTAGGCTTACCTCTGCCACAATCCAAAGGTGTCTTCTGGTGATAACATTTCTAGCGTCGTTTCCAAGGACGAATTGAAGATTTTCTAGTTCTCTAGTTATGTATTTTGATCTGAGACTTCTTGTTTAATGAAAGTCAGCTTCTTTTCATCATATTTGCCTCTGATACTGAAGTGTCTATGATTGAAGGATTCATATGGATTGTTTTGACTGTATTGTAATGTGTGTTTGGTTGCAGTGCTGTTATTTACGTTCTTCAATTTCGTGAAGTTTTGAATCCAAGAGGATCTTGTATTTGAAGCTTTTCCTCCTTAGGTTGTTGGAAGACCTGATGTCTACGACAGACCTCTACACTCTCGTCACCAAAGTCATTGGTCTATTCACCCTTACTCCAACTTACTGACTGATGTTAATTAAGACTTCACCTGCATGTGCATACCAGTCCGATTTTATGAGTTAAAACGATATCATCTTGAGTTTGCGCCCATTTGACCTCTTTAAAACCAATCTGTGACATAAAACTCTGATGGGTACTGGGCTTACCTCCAATGCAATCTGGAGGTGASTTCTAGTGCTAACACCACATATTCTAAATTCTATATATGTCCAAYRATTTTGGAAACCCATGTCCAATATTCCTCTTAATTGGTTCTCTCACCTAATCGGTTTCAATGATTTGAGATTCAAGAAATCTCTTGATAATTGTTTGTAGTTCAATATAGAGAGAGGTAAGGGATTCCATTGTGAACCGTAACCTTTGTTGCACTCTCAAAATGATCAAATCCCATACATAAGTCCAATCCTTACATACTAAAGGGGTCATCACGAGGAGCCTCCTGAACAAGAAAACATGGTTTGGTGTGAACTTGTGTTACACTATTATAATGGATCAAGGTCTAGATGAACATTTGGTTTTATTTTTATGATTTTTCTTTATGATGGTCCCTTTGTTGTATTCTTTATGATTGTCCCTTATCATGGGACATGAAGTGAAGGAAAATTATTAAGTAAGATAGCTTGGTTCTTCACCTTGAATTCTTAAACAACTCAAGTAGATTCCTAACTTGTTCCATTTTCAACATGGTATAGAATTTCAATTTGATTGGAGAAGCTTGCAAATTGAAATGGCCACAAATGCTTGGAAAGCACACACCAAAAGGTTCCTAATGGAGAGGGATCTCCTTGAATACATGAAAGCAGGTGAAGCAACACTGAGATTGGCCATTAGGAAAGCTAGAACCTGTGTTTTAACACGTGATTGCATTTGATTGCCTAGCATGACCATATAACTTGCCAACAACTTCCCCCATGAAAATTGTGGAAGGATTCAGTTAATAAATGTCAAGAACAATCTTAAACAATTATTAAACTGACAGACATAATTGCAAGAGAAAATGCAGTCGTGCATATGTTCAGTGCCCATTACTGGCAGAGAGACATAAATATTTGAAGTTTGTCATGAAGGGAAAGAAGTGATACAAAAAATGAATCCGAGAGATTAAGGGTACAACTATTTTGCAACTATGAATATTTTGTCCATCCATCATTTTTTGATTATGTATAAAAATGAATACTTGATGGTATCTATGGATAGTAGTTTGCCTCACCTTCCATTTTTCGAGATCCTTTAACCTTTGAACCTCTTCCATATTAAAAACCCCATTGTTATTCCCATATGACATTTCCATAATCTCAAGTTCCACGTCCTTCATTAAATTGTTCTTATTCTTATGCCTATCCCCGATCCATTGCACCACTTTGTTCCTATTTTGTTTTACCACCATTCTACATGGTTTGTTATGCTATGACTAGTCAATTGATGTGCATGCGTAGGTTGCATTACATCTTCAATATCTCATACAAAAAGTGTTATATATGTTGCATGTATCAAAACCATTTGATATCAGAAGCACACAAACCAGTGACAGTCTCATATTTGATTGTGTTTGTCTTTCGCCGGAAGCCATGGATATGGACATGGACATGGAAGTCATCTTAGAAAAACCCGCAAAAGGAAACAAAAGAAGCTCAAAATCATACTCCTACACCTACACCCAGAACTGGACAAGGGTTGGAGTTCCAAAGAGATATCGAGAAAAAGGTCGGATTCACAAAAAGATTCAGAAAGCATGCACTTACTGGCTTGCAGGCAATTGCAAGTACACAGGAGACGACTGCAAATATCTGCACTCCCATGTTATTGAAGGTTCCGTTGTCACTTTCTTGACTAAGCTCGTCGACCACGATAACAAGGTAGGTTGTTTCTTGGTTTCCTTTTTTGCTCTGCATATTCTTGGTTTCTTTATTCCATTCCACAGGATGGCACTATTTTGGCATGGAAGTTTAACTCTGCGACCAATACCTTTGAACGTGCACATTCCCTCGCAGGGCATACACCGCCTGTTGTCTCATTAGTCTCAGGGGCAGACGGACTTTACTTTGCTTCCATGGACCACACAATAAGGGTAAATTTCTTTGCTTCTTGTCCACTTTTTTTGTTTGTTTATGCAATAAGATAATTATTTTTTTTTCAAATGGTTTGGTTTAGAAATAAAATAATTGTGAATCAATATTGTTTTCTTTGCAACCTTTGGTGCATGAGCTTAGAAATAATAGAACTGTGAATAAATACTATTTTCTTTGCAAGCTTTGGTGCATGAGCTTAGAAATAATAGATCTGTGAATAAATATTGCTTTCTTTGCAAGCTTTGATGCTTTTCATTTACCTGCAATTCTAGAAAATGAAGTATGTCTCCAATTTCAGGCGATTTTCTATTTGGCTGTGTAAACAAATTCACAGGTTTGGGACCTGGGAACTTTTCAATGTATATAGACCCTGACAGATCACACATCAGTTGTAATGTCTCTTCTCTGTTGGGACCAGTTTCTCTTGTCGTCCTCTTTAGACAACACAGTGAAGGTGAGGAAGTCTTCCGGATACACTTGTGTCATTTTGGAAATAAAAAGGTGCACAAACCTCATTGTAGTTTTTAAGTCATTAAATGCAGGGCTAGGTTGTTACACCAAGTGGAGCCCTTGAAGTGACTTACACTCATAATGAATAATTTGTATGTTATCTACATCCTCATTATCTATAGCAACTGCATACATTTTCTAATTGGTTTTTCACCCATGCAGGGGCTTGTTTACTGAGTTGTAGTGCAATGCTATCTCTTTTTAAATTTGTCCTATGTTTATGATTTATCTACCAAGTTGCATTGCAGTGTGCTTCTAAGGTAGTGTTAGGATCTGAAATCAGAGACGGCTAACTAGTCCACGGGGTCGGTGTGGCCTCTTTATTTCTTTTTCAAACCCAGAGTTATTAATTAGTTTTATTATACATGTTCTAGTTTACTGCAACTCTTCAGTTTTATAATTTATCAGTCTTGGCAGTTGAGGGACCCTAAGGCAAGACCTTTGTGCATCAAGAACTATATACCACAATAAAATCTTTCACTGGTTCCTTTTAGGATTTCTTGATTTCTTCTTTCAAACCTAAACAACCAAGTTGGGAGCGTACAATTTGCATTTAGTCTCCTATTCAAAGTTTTCCAATTTGGAGCCATCTTGTGTTAGCAAATCTCCCCTTCTCGTCCTTGGATATGCTCAGATATGTATCAGATATGGATTCTTCATGGATTCATGTCTGGAAGTGATACAACATGTGTCTGTAGAGCCATCTCAACTTTATTTAAATTATTGTCGGGGGTGGATTTGATGCATTTCAGTGGAATATTAACTGCACAGATTCTTTTGTATCTTGTAAATTTGAGCTAGACTATTTTGACTTTTTTGTTGTAATGCGGCAGGGCCGTATATATAAATGATTTTTTGTTTTCTTTGTATGGTGCAAGAATTGATATCAAGTCACTAGATACTCCAAGGTTTACATTTCGTTTCTCAGAATTAAGTGAAGTTAATTTATTTTGGTTTCCCTTCTCACAGGGTGTTCTTGCGCTGTGTGGAATGAATGATGAACAAGCCAAGCCTGTTATGCTTTGTTCTTGTAATGATAACAGTGTGCGCCTTTACGACTTGCCATCGTAAGTATACCTACTCTCAAGTTCCTGCTATTGGTTATTCTGCATACTTCAAAGTATCTTTCAACCTTTCATAGATGCAAATTACTAGTCATCTGTATCATGTTTTGCATGAATGTTCTCATATAGGATGTGCTTTGGTAAATTAACATTTACAGGTTTTGTCTCAGGTTTAGAGAACGAGGTAGAGTATTCTCAAGAAATGAGGTGCGGGCATTTCACATTGGACCTAGTGGACTATTTTTCACCGGTGATGGAAAGGGTGAAGTTAAAGTATGGAAATGTGCTACCCAGACACTGTGAGAGGCTGAAATTCTACTGTGGTCACCCCTTCATGTAAAAGTGACCCTTGCTCATGTATCCCACATGTGCAGCTTCTCCTGTACTCTTCTCTCTCAACATACTCTAAATACAACCACTCTGATATGATCCTATTGGTCAATGGAATAATCTCACATCGACAGTGCTATCTTTAGGTGGCCCCGGGGACAAGTTCATGCCCTGGCTGTCGCTAATCAAATGATTTTTGATGAAACACATGCAAGTCTCCTTCCTTCCTCCTGTAATCATCTGTGCCATGTTTTGATTTATCAATTAAAATCTAGGTAACGATATTATTACATTTTATAGCCCTGTTAATTCTTTTGACTTTCAATTCCACAAGATGGCACTATTTTGGCATGGAATTTTAACTCTGCAGCTGATACCTTTGAGCCTGCAGCTTCCCTTGCAGGCCACATGCTGCATGTTGTCTCATTAGTCTCAGGGGTAGACAGACTTTACATTGCTTCCGTGGACCACACAATAAGAGTAAGTTTTTTTCTTCATACCTTTATTTGTTTACAGAATAAGATAAAAAAAATTCCTTCAATTTGTTCGGTTTAAAAATAATAGTACCATGAATAAATATGGTCTTCCTTGGAAGCTTTGATATTTTCTAGAAAATGAAGCATGTCTCTGATTTCAGATGATTTTATATTTGACATTGTGTAAACATAGGTGTTTCTTCCATCTTAGATTCTGTTAGTATTGCTTCTCTTGCATAGGGCTATCCAACTCTAAGAAAATAGGTGAGCTCTAGGGTAGAAGATTTTTGGTATCTCTATTGATGAATGCTTTCTATGCTCTTTCTTGAAATTTATCTCTTGTATTTTCGTTTAATCACGTTAATATCGATATTGAACCAATACCTCATTTAAATGGTGTTAATATTGATATTGAACCAATACCTCATTTAAATGGTGTTATCATTCAATGGTGCTTCAACATATTTTAGTGGTGGTTCAAGGGTTTCATGGTGTTAGCAGTCCTTAGGGGTCTAATCTTGAATCTCTGACGTGGTATCAAAACTCATTCTAACCTGATCCATATTCACATGTGGATTTCTCATTAATACCAGAACTAGTTCACAACCACAAGTCACCACAATTTGCCTCTTGTCAAATCACAAGAAACTAAAAATTAGAAAATTATGATTTATGCATAATCTTCAAATATTAACTTTTCCATTCAATCAATTGAAACTTTACATTTCATAATATCAGTTTGGCCTTGACGCACTGTCTGATAATAAAGAAGGGACCCTTCCTGAGATGGAAATAAAACCCCTATCCACAAAGCAACTTCTAAAAAAACTACTCGTTATAGACTGTGCATATGCATCAAAAGAAAACAGAAAATGCCTTATAGAAAGAAAGACATCAGTCATAAAATGCAGTTTTATTCAAGAACATCAATCCCTCTAGACATCCATGATCCATCCCTTGTGGAGGAAGGGTATCCCCCTCTCTTTCCTTGAAAACTTCTACCAGAAGACCCTGGATCCCCTGCATAGCCCGACTTATTAAGCTTATCTGCATCCTAGTTATAGTCACTGTAAATGTGATGCATATGGATAGCAGAGAAAGATGCCTTCAAATATCGATCTTTTGTAAACAACCATGAAGGGAGATGCTCCTTTGGGCCCTAGAGCTCCTCATCCACTCAATGACCCACTGTGAATCACCGTGTCTATTCATCTTCCCAATATCGTTATCCCCTGCAGTTGTCATCAAGGTTTAAACAACGAGATCCATTCTTAGTCCTAGATCCAAAGTCTGATTCTTAGTCCTAGATCCATCTCCACATTCGAAAGATAATGTGATATGGAGAGAAAACGAGAAGTTCACTAGTGCTACAGGAAGTTTCTATGTCCGAAGGATCATTCCTTTTTTCTCTTCTATTGCTTCTTAGGTTTTTCAATGCCGAAATCAAACCCTCTTAGTCTATAGAAAGAAACTAGAGGAGACACGTTAATCATTAATGTACTATTGTGTGAAATAAATAGTTAAAAGAAATAATTTAGAGTTAGATTTGATAGATTGAATTTGTGTGCTTAACTCTTGCAAAGAGTAAAAAGGGCACCGTTCTAAGAGCGATATTTGATTTAATGTTTCTACGCTAGTTTTATTGACTGTATACTTAAGTCCCATTGAGATTTCTTTGGTCATGAGTGGACATCAATATAGTTTTTCTTATTTCATTCTCTCTGTGCTGCTAATTCCCGTTTCAGACCTATTCTATCAGCTTTGCATCACCTGACACAGATCAATGAAGTATATTTCTTCGGTTTTCGCCACGCAGATGTTTCTTGACCTCTTGTTCCTAATTTCTAAACATTATAATCTTTAATCTCTCATCAACCTGTCGATTCTTGTCTCTCTCAAAATTGAATCCATCCAAGGAACCAGTATTGGGCATGTTAAGATGTGAGAGACCTACAACATACAACTGATTTTGTGAAAGATCATAAACAAGAGATTGTCAAATAGAACATCATTTTAGTTTGGAAGAACTATAAACAAGAGATTGCCAAATAGAACAACACTTTCTTAAACCATCACTACGGGCATATTTTGTTTATTGTAGCTATGAGTGTCCAAAAACTATAGGTTTTTTCATTTTATTTTTTTTCATAACATTATATGCTTACGGTGAAGTGGAAGACGTATTATGTCTCATCAGATGTGCATCACATGCAAACTGATTTTCTTTACACCCACAATCATTTACTGGCCTTCGGTAAGATTTGGAACCATATTTATCAATTTATGGGCTTATTAAAGCTTTCTATACCTTCAGTTTCATTTCGGATCTGTTTATACTTTTTATGAAATGTGGTAATGTATTTTTTGAATTTGATGTATGCCTTAAGTGCTAAATATTGTACTGACAGTAAACTTTCATAATTGTTTTGTCATTTCTGTGCATATTTTGAGGGACATATTTCTTTTGCAGGTGGCCCCATTGTTGGTTTTGCTGTTGACAAAGTTCCACAAGCTATGGGATATGTTATTTTAGGATATCCTTTTGGTGTGGTTGCATCAATACTCCTTGGGAGGCACCACAAAGCTATTTTTCAATCTCCAAAACCAAATCTTTTTGTGATGGTTTCAGCAGCGTAAAACAGCTAGAAAACAAACTGAATATGGCAGCTGGGAGTGTTGGAACTCATCTTTGTACATGAGGCAAGTCATTTTCAAATGGAAGGCCCTATCTATGATGAATGCAGGGGAGCTTTGATTGATAAGTTTGCCACAACTTCAAATGGAAGGCCCTATCTATGATGAATGCAGGGGAGCTTGCCGGCTGGGCCCCCCTCTCCAAAGTCATCCGCTGCCCGAATTGTTGCCTTCCGAAAACCTTCTCCACTGGAAAACTCTCTTCTTTTTATCCTATGCTCTGTAATTTTCTTTGTACCCTGTACCCTGTGCCCAATACCTCCCATCGACTTCATCATCGAGAAAATCTACACAGGGAAATGCACTTCATTTTAAAGAAACGAGGCCTTGAAAACTTTCTCCACCAGATACCTAGTTGTTCAAGATAATATTCACGCGATGCTCGAAGTGAAGAGCATATTCTCTCTTAAACATGTTGAAAGATCATGGTTTCATCACCCGCTAGCTATATAGATATTCTTGCATGGAGATCAAAGGAAAACTAGCGAAATTACTATCTTAGATAGGGAGTGACCTGACCAAGGCAATAGTAATGAATGATTTCCCTTTCTACTATGTCCTTCACTTCCAAAACACTATTTTGATGGGATGGTATTAGGGGAACCAAGGAGATTGGTAACTCAAAACGATTTCCCACCTCCTCAATGATGTTTTTTTTTAACAGAAACGGGTATATTTGTATTATATCAAAAACTGCCAAAATTCAAAAAGATACAGGCGACAGGGTGCAGGCACCCCTGCTGTTTCCATAGAAGAGAAAGGGTCTATCTATGTCGGTGAGAGATTTGGCCATTGTTCTGTATTGGCTACAATTTTGCCATATGAAAATGACAATAAAACTATTTAATAACAACAGAAATTTAAAATTCATAAAACCAAAATCTAGATGTAGGGATTCCCTGGTTCGTTCTATTGGGTTGTTGGATTCTCCTCTTCTTGGTGTGCTTCCACGTAGTACTGAGCCTGATTATATTCTGCTCAGACAGGATCTGAGAACCTAGAGCCATCAGTATGTGTTGATCGTTGTTAGTAGTAGAGTGGAAGGTTGAAGGTAATCGAGATTCATCCGTGCCTACAGAGTGCGCTTGTTGTTGGGAATTTCCCAGATGTTGGGTCACTTCTCCTATCTGCCTTGTATTTCGGTTAAACCCCCTGA
>JASDQU010101789.1:257785-268944 GCA_032191745.1 Picea mariana | reverse complement strand
TAAGGCTTCAGTGATTTCGAACAAGGACTTGATTGGACGTTCAGGATGGCTGGGTATGCGGACAAGAGACATATTGCAGAGGGGCCGACTCAGGCTTAGTGACAAACTTCCCTTGGACAATAACACGACAAGTGATAAGACTCAGGCAACATATATGTTAATCATAATTCTACGAAGCAAGAGGCAACACAAACTCTCCATATGTTTGGAAGAGTAACCAAACGGTGGAGGACACAACTCTATATAGCGAGAAAAAATTCCTAAGGTCGTACTACATCCCATAGTCTGATGATCAAACGGATAGATGTGATTTATCCAAGGGCGACTCATTATGTTTCCAATAAAGAAAATACTTTTCCCATCCTCTTTTTGGGGTATATTTGATTTTTTTGTTCTTTTCGATAATTTTGGAAAAAGAATAAATGAATATTATGTTACAATGGAGGAACGAGTACTGCAAACATACAAGCTCAAGGCACAAGGACAAGACTGATGTTCTGGTAAAATGATACTCGGGGAAAATCCTCCGGCGGCCAAAGGTGTTAAGACGCAGAAACAAACTGTCACAAGGCTGGTGGATAAGGTATGCAAATGCAGTTGATAGAACACACAATGGTAACGTCCTTCGATGTAAGTTTAACGAGCCCAGAGAAGGTAAGCTCGGTGGTTTTTCATATTTAGAGAGTCTGAAAAAGCATAAAAGGAGACTCCGTTGGGGTACCTTTTTCGAAGATAGTCTAGTCGGTTCGAAAAAGGGATAAACTAGCACTGATTAGACGTCGATTCAGAACCATTTTAACGAGTGTGACAAGGACAAGATCACTCGGCTATTTTTTCACTTTTAAGGAGTCTAAAAAAAGCATAACTATGGACTCCGTCAGGAATATTCTTCTGGACCAATCTAACGAGTGTGAAAGAATAAGGTCACTTGACAATCTTTTCAATTTTAGGGAGTCTAAAAAGAGCTTAACTTGGACTCCGTGGGGGTTTCTTTTTCGTAAGTTTAGTCCCTCAGGCTCGAAAAAGAGATAAAATCATACCTAAGAGTACTCTTCTAAAGAACAGAAGTTCTATAGAGTATACCTTTGTTCATACAGTTGACCGTCCGGACCGAAAAAGGGGTAAACTACCGCTGGACAGACGTGATTTCAAATTTCAGTTTAACGAGCATGAAAGGCCACAAGATCGCTCGACAATCTTTTCATTTTTAAAGGGTCTGAAAAGGGCTAAAAAGGAGACCCGTTTAAGGAACGTTCTTCTGGACCAATTTAATGAGTGTGAAGAAACAAGGTCACTCGGCAATCTTTTCATCTTTAAGGAGTCTGAAAAGGGCTTAAAGAGGACTCCATAATGGTTACTTTTCTTAGTTAATCCGGACGAGATCGAAAAGCATAAATGCAGTCTTGCCGGATGTTGCTTTCAGATCTCAAAGCGAGCTTGAAAAACAACAAAGTTAGCTCATGATAAACTCTTTGTGAGTCGATGCCTGGCATCTCCTCGGGGGAGCTGTATGCTCTGACGAAAACATTGTCTATGACGCCAGGGGTTTTGGAGATATTAATAGGTATCATTTCAGCAATGGTTTCCATATGACCCTCAGCATAGATCTTGTGTGTAGCTAAGGGATTAGTATGAAAAGACCTATCTCTAGTCATAGTCACGGTGAATTCTCCTGCTTCGATTCGGCTTAACTTTGGGAGGAAATATGATCTGTGATGAAGATCGTCCCAAGGTTTGTCTAGAATAGTCATTGCTTCGATTACTGCTTCGTCAGAGGGCAAGACTAAGTCTAACAAATCGACGTTAGCGAGAGAACCCTGAGCCCAAATAGGCTCTAGAAGTGGATCTAATTCTTGTGCAAGAGTCAGATCAGGGTTAGCTGAAGCTTGCTGGACTAAAGAGTACGCTACCTCAGTGGAAGACAAGGGCATGGACATGCCTGGGTGCCCTGTCTCATCCATCGTGGCTGATGGGGAAGGAAGAATCCAAGGATCCTCAAAGTAAGTCATGCGGAATGACGAAACTTGAAAAATCTCAACCTTATGGTGATTAGATATAAATTTGATATCGTCGTGAGGAGGTGGGTAATTGAAGGTACCCATCAAGGATGGGCACAAACCAACTCCTACGTTAACAACACCTGGTTGAGGATTATCAATCATCGGGACCATGGATGCCCCCAAAGCTGGGTCAGGTCTGGAGAAAGACAATTGATCGATGGTCACTATCCGACCCTCGTGTGGAAACAACAAGACTCGAAAAATTGTAGCAACCACAGCTTGCATAGCATAAGTCCAACTCCGTCCTAACAAGAGGTTATAGTCGAGGGGAGCATCGACTACCTCTACTTCAACACACACGGTTTTCCCTCCTAACTGCACGGGGAAAGAAGGAATGATACCATGTGGTCGGAATGAATGACCGTCGAAAGCAATGAGGAGAGTAGGTGATGGAGACAAAACGGGTTGGCCGATGGCCTTCCAACATACTAACGACATAATGCATGTCGAGGCGCCCTCATCCACTACCATGCGGAAAACATTACTTGTAAACGTTTTCGTGGGATGAGCCACTACTATCTGAAACACTATGTGGTAAGGTAGACGAGGTTTTAAGTCGGTTGTATCTAGCATGATTGTACCCAGATGACAAGTCTCGGTAGATCCTAAAGTTGTTAACAAAGCTTTCCTCTGGGAAGGGCAACTTTGGAGGACCTCCAAAGCAGACATCACACAAGGGGTTTGTGATAAATCTTCCACCACAGAGTAGTTCTGGGAGGCCCTTGCGTTAGGGTTGTGAGAAGCTCTTTTGAACTCTCCTTTGGGGATGCGTGTCATTGTTTCTCCCAACGTCTTTTCAATCTGTAGAGGAAGAGATGGGAGTTTGGCTTCTTTGCCCTTCTCAGAAGTGCTTGGTTGACTATAGGCATGTGCTCTAGTTGATAGGAAAGCATCACCTTTCACCATATATACATTCGTGGGGTTGTTCGAAGACGAAGGGGGTCCTTGACTGCCCCCTTCCGTGCTTGCAGAGGCTTGAGTTAGATTTTTCCCATGTTGAAATGGATTAGTCAACACTGCCTGCTGTTGCTGTGTGACAAACTTTTGGGCCTCTGCAAGTCGAGGACAAAGATGGGTCGGGTGGTTCTCCGCACACAAGTTGCATGGATACCTCGCCTTCCGTTTTTCCATGCTGTCCTCGCCAGCATTATCAGTGGGTTTTTTTATCCCCCTTACCCTTCTTTCGTTGTTTTTTCTTCCCTTTAGGCTGCTGGGTGGCCTTTGGGTTAGTCGACTGCACGGAGTGTACTTCCGACGTTTGGGTAGGGGGATTAGCCAAAGCAGTAGTTTGGCTGGCCGTTGTGTGTTGTATGGATAACTGTTGCAACTATTTTGTCAATTTCTCAACGGGTTTGGTTTGTGCTGAACCAACAATACCATCGTCATGTGGTCCAGCTCTCTGTCTAGTTTTATCCAGTATCGAACGTGGTGCATCTGGCAAGATGTTGTATAATAAACCAGACTGAGAATAGATGAGCTCAAAATGTTGAGCCCTCATGATGGCATCTTCTTCGGAGAAAACTCCGGAAGTCGCGACGTCTTTGGATAACTATGGGACCAAAGACTTAAGGAACCACTCAAGAAGGAATGCTGGTGGGACTGGTACTTTGATTAGACTCTTTCGACGTCTCCACTCTTGGATATGATCACAGATATGGTCTGCTGTTGTCTGTTCGAAATTGGCGAGCAACTCTGTGCCAGCGTTGTATCTCACAGGTAACTGGAAATTCTTAAGGAAGGCCATCGCCAGTTCGCCAAAAGAAGAGTATCTTGAGCAATCGAGCTCGATGTACTATTTCGCGACACTCCCGATAAGAGTACGTTGAAACAATCGCAACTGTACAGAGTCATCTTTCAATGAGTTAGATGAACACCAAAGATGGAAGGTAGTCACATGATCACCTGGATCTTCATTAGGCTTGGCCTCGAACTTTGGAATGTCTGAAGGCAACTTCGTTGGCATAGGAGGCCAACGCGGATCGTGACAAATATGATCATTTAACAACTTTGTCAAATCTAGTAAGTGTAAAGTCGCTAGGAATGGTAGTTTGGGTTGCTGCTGATAACCTGGGAAAAAGGGTCCTGGAGTTTGACTGGCACCAGGTTGCCAGGAAAAGTTTGGTTGCTGGCCCGGATTCTGGTAGAAACCATGGCCCTAACCAGCGTAAGGATTTTGCATCTGTGGAGACATCATTGACTGATTTCACATAAAGGACATAGAGTGTTGAGCATGCATCGTGTTCGAAGGACTTTGGGAAGGATTACCCATGCTGGTCCTGATGGGAGAGGCATAGTAGTATGCCCAGGGTTCCATTGACTGTGGAAAGAATTACCCCAGAACGACATTCTAGAGGAGGGAACGAATCCTTATCCTGAGTTCCAAGGTCCTGCTATATGTGCCCCCTGCGTAGGAATAATACCCTGCGTAGGAGTAGACTGTCCAAAAATGGGATTGCCCCTAGACGGGAAAGCGGTTGATGAGAAAGTGTTTTTACCAAACGTCCCGTTCCAAGAAAACGGTGTCGAACCTACCGACATACTGTGCGCAGGTGTTCCTTGACTCCCTGCTCCAAATAAACTAGTGTGTGTAGGCTGCCCGGTGGACTGCTAATGCGGACCACCAAGCGAAGGGGACGAAGGAGGGATATGACCTCCTGTGTAAGGAAAAGCGTTAAAAGGGACATGACTGCCCCCAAGTTGACCTTGCAGAGGAGCGTTAGAGCTCCCTGCCCCCAGACCCAAAGTCTGTAACGTGGAGTAGGTTAGTGCAGGACTTGTACCCGAACTAGGCATACCGTATGAGAACGGAGGGCCTGTCGCACTAAGTGTGA
Source organism: Picea mariana (assembly GCA_032191745.1). Taxonomy (NCBI): domain Eukaryota; kingdom Viridiplantae; phylum Streptophyta; class Pinopsida; order Pinales; family Pinaceae; genus Picea; species Picea mariana. The sequence continues at coordinate 264,053 of JASDQU010101789.1, read as the reverse complement.
AGGGGGTTGTGGCCGCCGCCATAGATGGGTTCGGTCCACTGTGCGACGTAGTTGCGGTCGAGACCATGGTGGCTCGGACCGACGACGGTAAGTTAGGAGATGATTCTCCTATGGTAGCAACTGTAGTGGGAACTGAAGAATTCCTAGAAGAAGTAACAACATTTGTTTCCATAGCTGTGAGAGGCACTGTCTGGCGTTCGTGAAGTTGGATTGGTACAATAAATGGTGTCCAGATATCAGTGGTTGGGGTTTCAATCGAGCCAAGATTGGCGGTTGATTCCTCCAGGAGTTGCTCGGGCACAAAGGTTTGTAAGCCAGTCGCTTCGAAAGACCCTTGTTGGTCTAGCTTCCGCCTTAATGGTGGCGAGGGTGGCTCCAGTGTAACCGACGGCAGGCCAAGAAGCCTTCGTGACTGGTGAAGCTCGGGATCCTCCACTGTGTGAGAAGATCCAAGACACACTAAGGTATTCTAAATGTTCAAAAGTAACACACGCTAAAAAGAATCCCCTAAGAGATAAGTCAAGCAATCACTAAACTATTTGGAAGAATAGTTACAACAACCAACACTAGAGCAACTTACCGGTGCAAGTCCAACTCGAACACGGAAGCACCCTCCGGGTATACTCTGCAAAGCATGGCTCGATGTCTGTCCTAGGTACCACGGTATACCTCCGCATTCACCTGTGTATGTCCCTAAAAAGATTGGTAACTAGGTTGCCAGCACGCGAACAGTCACCAGGCGGGTACAGTCGAAAGTCGGGTAGACCACAATGAGCAGGGTATCAAGCCCGAAACCTGTCAAGGGTATCGAGAGCAAATGGTCCAGAAGACAACTGAGGACCTCGAATGGATTCGAGACCCACGAAGCTCTGTGGCAAATGCAAACGATGGAATCCCAAAACAAGCCCTCTATACGTGTTCTCCACTATGATTGGTCCGACTTTGGAGGGGTTATCTCCACTACGTTTTCGCACGCGACCTTGTGTTTATCCCCTGTGTTAGAGGGGGGTTCCGGATAACTTCCATGAAACTGGACTTAGACACTCCCTATCTCAGACTCTAATGTTTGGTTTTGAATGGCCTTGGAGAGTTTCCTCTCCAACCTAATCCAAGGCCCTAGTCCTGAACTAGTTTGTGAACCCTACAAACATAAAAGTCTAGTAGATTTTAAGATTAACATTGCTTTTACGACTTTTTCTTATGTCAAGGGGTATGAAGGTGAAACTGATGATGTGTAAAGACGAAAGCAAAAATGAATGAAAAAGTTGGAAACAAAAGACTTTTACTAAATGCAAAATTTCAACAACTTTTCACAAAGAAAGATTTCTTTTTGTTTTTTGATTTTTCTCTAAGATTTTCTACAGCAAAATCAAAGGGATTTCGCTCGACTATGAGCTACTTATGATCTAAGTGCACCGCAAAAAACTTATGAAATAAAAGATTACTCCCTAGCTAATGATGCAGAAACACACTCTTCAACCGAAGAAGAAAATGAAAAGAGATTTTTTTTTTTTAATTTAAGTGCTAGCAAAGAAAAAACGGGAAAATACCAACAAGAAAAAACCTAAGAAAACAAATTATGGCTTAAAGCGTAGATCACAAAGAATCAGAGTAAAGAATCACACAATGGCAATAAAAAAAAACAAAGACTCTCACGCTTGTCTAAAAAACCATAAAATTTTTATTTTTATTTTCTGTCAACTATTAATTGAGAAAAAGAAGGCTAAGGGTAAGATAACCTAACCTACTAACTATTCAAACCTAGACTCAAACACCTGAGAGGAATACTTCTTATCAAAGGAGGGGATGATTGCCCCACCCTGAACAAAAAGTAGCCTGTCAAGCATGCGACTGTCACTAAAACAGCACGCGTGCAAACGCGTGTTGAACAAAGACAAAAAGCGTGTACACACGGGCTGACCTTGTAGAGGCTGCGTGTATATCTAAATTCTAAGGAAAAATATGAAAATAGGCAGTCCAGACCAGGAAGAGGCCTCTGGTATTGATAACCAGGGTCCCTTGAAGGCTTGGATGCTCTTTTTAACAGAAAAGACAAATAATGCAAGGAATAATAAGGCGAAAAAAAAATCTAAGATAGGACTGTGAACCAACAAGACTCAGACAGGATTCCAGAAAACCCCCTGAGAATGTATAATTCTGACAGGGAAGAGGAGGACCGCCTCTAAGGTTTTCTGACTTCCTACACGCTACTGTTATCTCTACAACTAGCATTCACACACGGGCTGTAAGAGGATAGGGCACGGGTACACGCATGTAGGCTTTCTGCAAGCCGCGTGTACCTCTGTATGTCCCAAAAACTACAGTCAAGCAAAAGTCAGGGAAAGCTGGTATGGAAAACCAGACTCCCTGCTAGCTCAGACCTTACAGAAAAAGACAGGCAAAGAAAAAACAGAAAACCTAATCCTTAACCTACCCAAAAACTCAAATAAATCCAAGAACCCTAAAGAGTATTCTCCCCAGTACGGTCGCCAATTCTGTTGTTTGAAAAACACCCTACGGGCTAGCAAACTAGGGTCAGACTTGCATGCAGATTTTGACCAAATAGAAAGTACTTTTTTACCTACAACCCAAGATTTGAACCCCTTTTTCACAGTAAATGCATGGAAAAGGACCACCAACCTTATTACCGACGTTCGATGTAAATCCTCTGTTGCTCTTCGATTAATTTCTTGCGCTGCTCCTTCCACAGATGACCTGCACTCAAGACAAACAACAACTATGCATGCATGCTACTTCTATACTCAAGGGTTAGAAATCAAGCATAAATTAAGCAAACCATAGACAATTCATGCATTGGGATGGGAAAAGTATTCTTTTTATTACTGAAAGTGAATCAACTTACAAAAAGCTGAGATCGGCCACCGCTCCTTGAACCTGATCCTGGGCTCCTCTTCTTCTATCCTCCAGCTACTTTGCGTTAAATATCCTTTGGCATGAGGAAAGGCTAAAGGGTTGGGACCATAGATTACGTAAATGGGTAGATTTTTTTCGCTATATTTTTTCCTCTTCCAAATGGTACCCCTACCCCTTCTTTTATAGGCTAGAAGGAGCTAGGGTTTTGGACGAACCCTCGGCTATGCATGGCCGGGATTTTCAGTTCACTGACCCATTGCCTTTTGTTTTGTCGGCAACTTTCCTTTTTTTATGCTTTGTTAGGTACACGCAGGCTGTTGTGAGTCAGCCAGCGTGCACACGCGTGCAGTAATGGGTTAGGGCGCGTGGGTCTTGACACAAGAGGATTTTCAAAGAGTTGTTCAACAGAGTTTTGGCAAAGAAGGGATATGAGTTGGCCTGATGCCAGGTAAGCATGTGTGGTGCAATTTAGGGTTATAAAAATTACGCAAAAAAATATGACAGGGGAAGTAGTACCCAATTGCCACTTTAAAGATTTATTCATATAGAGAAAATCAAATACATCGAGGAAAAATATTTTGATACATAGGATGACACATTACAATGCCTTCAACAAACCGTTACAAAGAGAAAAGTTGAATCTAACATACTGGTAGAGAATAGTATTGTCCAAATTACAATCTAAAGCGGATACATGAGCCCTCCCTCCTTTGGTATTGAGTCTTTTCTTATTTTTATACAATATGAGTCATAACAATATTTAGTTGCAAACGACAACTTTTTAGACCAGAACTACAAAAATAGATATTGACTACAAAATTGTAGGAGTTGACTGTACTATCATCAGGTGTTGATTTTCGTATGCTTCTATTGGAATGTTTTTTTTTGAGTTGTCATTAAATGAACCGAGCAAGCATCTTCCAATTGTCAGCCACGGGATAATTAAATGAAGCCATTTTTCTAAATGCAATATCCAATTTGGTGTACATATCATATGTTCGGACAGTAAAAAAATGTTTTTAATCTGCTATAAAAGATAAAAGTCATCAATTAATTTATCAACAATTGTTTGACCTCTCAAAGCTCCAGCTATGTATGATAATTTTCCATGTTTAACTGCCCCATTTTGAAAATCAAGAGCTGACAACAATCTAGTTTGAGATGGCCCTTGCTTCCATAGCTGTAAATATAAATCCTGCTTGATTTTGACATTCTTGCTCTTTATTCCCAGATATTTTGAATTTTTTTTTCCTGTTTTGTTAGTTCTACCGATGATGTAGCTCCTTGACTCTCTTGATCACTGGGAACTATTATAAACGTTGATGGTACATATTCTATTTAAAATATAGGCTCGATTGATGATGCTTCTTCTACACTTTTCACTTCCTCGCCTCTGTCCCCTGCCCGCTCTTCCGTTCTCTGTCTGTTTTTTTGGTTGTTGTGGAGTATCAATTATAGGAGGCTGGGAGGACTGAATTGAATCTTGCACTTGGTGTTGAAATATTTGTTGTACTTCCTCCCAATTATCCTTGTTTTCCAACCTCTCTATCTTTGGTTTCCTCAAGTGACCATATGGAGCTGTTATGCAAGGTGTTGGAAATGGTAGTTCATATAAAGTCATCAATGACTTGCCCTCTTCTAATGAAAAAATAAATACCTTTGGTAAAGAGTTCAAGGAATCATGAATATCAACAAATATTTGCATTTGATGATCCAAGACTGTTGAATGCCTTCCTTCTCCTCGAGTCAACCTTTTAGGTTTTTGAAGTGAAGCATTGAAATACGAAAAAATTTTGTACTCTACAAATGGGCCTCTAGTGGACCATCCGGTGTTCAAAAAAATAGACAATACCATCATTCTCATCCATGCTAACCATTTGTTTAACCATCTATTCCCCCTCAGTAATAGAACCCAAGAACTGACCATGACCATTATAAAGATATAAAAATCTGAATCCAGATCTCTCACTGGCCCATATAAAGCCTCCCACTTATTCAAAGGGTGTTTGTAGCTTCACAAGCCAGACCAACCATTACTCCATTGTGTGCATATTCTCACTTTTCCCTTGTATCAATTAAATTTCCTGGACTAATTTCTGATTGAATATTAAATCACTTGAGTCACCCTCCCTCTGTTCCAACCACTGCAAAATACCCTTGCTTGGTTTCGATGTTTTCACGAATAGACTGGCCCCATGGTTGATTTTCCAATCCATGCCAACTTTGTCTCTTGTGAAAACAATCTACAAGCATTAGGAGCAGAACAACCCCCAAGGTATGTTGCATCATCTTTCCTCGCCCAGTGAAATGAAGGAGCTACAATCACAATATGGAATGCCTTCCAGGAAATTGCAGCCATTGTTGTAATTGAATCTATGGATTGGGAACTGCAAAAGATCGCTTCGTTGGGAGAAAATGATGGATAATTCAGAGGTTAAATGGAAACCTAAACCCATATTTTCAACTTAATGCTGACTTTAGCTTCTCTCTTGGACACCATATACACCACACAATCCACTAAAAGTTCCTTGCTACAACATGCATGTTACGAAAGATATCCATGTTTGCGATTTTAATATAATGTTATTAGTGACAGGGATTAGGTGGTTAGTTGATCATCGCCTTCAATGGGATCCATTGCAATTGTAGATTGTGCATGTAGGGACCTGAGTCTGAAGAATTTCATCTTCAAATGGATTATCTATTATGGATTTCGTGGTAATTATCATTGCTTGTTCAACGATTCCCATGGTTCCTTAAGAGTTTTCACAAAATATGAGGACTAGAGATGTATCATCCTACTCCTACATCCAATGGTTCACCTTGACAAAATATACACCACACAATCCAGTAAAATTTCCTTCCTACATTAGGCATGTTAGGCAAGCTATCCATGCATGCTATTTTAATATAACGTTATTAGTGATAGGGATTAGTTGGTTAGTTGATCATCACCTTCAATGGGATCATTGTACATCTAGATTGTGTATGTAGGGACTTGACTCTGAAGACTTTCATCTTCAAATGGGTTATCTTTTATGGAGTTCATGGTAATTATCATTGCTTGTTCAACGACTTCCATGGTTCCTTAAGAGTTCTCACAAAATATGAGGACTAGAGATGTATCGTCTTGCTCCTACATCTTGGTGGTTGGGCATTGTATTTGCACTGTCCAGAGCTTGTGGATATAAATATAAAGGCCTGCAACAATGGTATTACAAATCTTTGCTTAATGCATTTGTTTTATATTTATGGTTGTTGGTTCAAATGTTAGTCTACACATAGCTATTTGCATTTTGGTCACTGCCCTTATATTTTGGTTATCTTCCCCTTTTCTATAACTTATGCTAGCTAACTGGTATATAGAAAAATTATGGGTTTCCAATGTTTAGTG
>JASDQU010101789.1:224293-257460 GCA_032191745.1 Picea mariana | reverse complement strand
TCTTTTATGACTATTTCGGAGTCCTCGGAAACAATTAGAGTTTGAGTGTTCCTTTCCTGAGCTAGCTTCAGTCCCATATAGACTGCGAGGATCTCTACTCTGTTATTAGTTGCTTTTCCTAGACCCCAGGCATAGATAATTTTAGGGGCGAAATTTCGATGATGGGCAAAATTAAGGTGGTCCGAATTTTGATTGGGGCGAATTTTTTGTGTGGTAGTGGTTTTTTTATTATTTTATCATTAGCCCCTAATTTATTTTTAAAATAAATTCTTATAAAGAGTTAGTCTAGGTTTTTATGAGAGAGAGGGAAACAAAATATTTTTCGCCCCTGGAATTTCAAGTTGAAAGCTCCATTCGCCAAATTTCTAGAAATATGGGACTCACTAGTAGGGTATTCGCCCTATGATTTGGTATATTTCATGGTTCACGCTTTCATTTACCCAAATTTCTGGGTGTGGGGTTGCTAAACCTTTTGTTCGCCAAGTTAAAAAAAACAAAAAATTTAGTAGTGATTCCCCTCCATAAATTGGGCTTCATGTTTTCAATGGTTCTAGCAGCCAATTTCGTGGTATGGGCAATTTCGTGGATGAGGCAATTATGTCTTGTTTAAACATCGAATTTTATATCAGGTAATCCTAAAATTTTCCACTTAGTATTTTGAGAATTTGATAGTGAATGTATCTATTTGGAGACTGCTTGATTTTTATTGAATGTTGCACCAGGATATCACAACATTTGACTGATGTATTTCTTGTTTCATTTTTGTTGTTGAAACGAAAATATTTCCTCATGATCTTAAATAGGTGGGGTCTTGAATCCCTGATCCCAAAGCCTCCCCACCAAGGGCTGGTCGTTGCACCTATTTCTACCTTCCTAATATACCACATGTTGCCTACTTGAGTGATTTTCTTATAGCCCATCACAGAGGTGGCAATCCACAGAATATTTGCTTATCGTTTGGAGAAATATAGTGCACACCCAGTTAGTTTCCTTGGAGCTCAATCTATGAAAAAGATAAGTTTATTTTCTCCTCCTCTGTTACAAAATTATTCTTTTATGTTGATGATGAAGACTCCATTAATGATTGTGAGATTGTTATGCAACCTTGTAGGATTGAGGAATAAATGGGTTGTTGTGTAAAATTTGTATATGCTTAATTAGATGTCAACTAAATTGTGTTGAGTTTTGTGATTTATTATTATGTTCCATTGAGAAATTATCTGGAAAACTCCTATATGTTTTGATGATTAAAGTGTGTTATTTCCAACTATGGATACAGAGTTCTTGATAATAAAACATGACTCGATTCTGTCACTGAATTCTAAGAAGGCTAATGATATGTTGTGTAATTACTCATAGTAAATTTACAGTAAATATTTGACAGTCATAGTTCAGTTGACCTCCATTAATCCTTGGAGAAAATCTCATTGATGTGTTGTATTATCATCTTCAGAGTTAACAACTTCCTAAATTCTTCACTTTGTGGATGATACCGTATCTATGATTAATTTCCACTGTAGTAATCCATCCAATTCAAGATTTTTGTGCAAAACATCTAGATGCTCTGTATATGCTTAGCCAAAACTTCTTTAAAGTTGGTTCAATCCGATTCTACCCATGGACACATGTCAGTGTTCTGTTATGGGGGTTAGTTTCTCAGATCATTGGCCATAACTATTGATTGAAACCCAATAAATCTTTGTGCCTCAATCCTAAGATTCAGGTATCAAATTATTTGGACATTATCGACTAAACCATAGTTTCCCATTAAGATACCATGTCAGTGCAAAGGATGAAGAAGAAGAATGGAGGCATCTAAGGCATCTAAACTTCTGATGTGCTAGCGTCAAGTTGAGATAATATTCATGGGAAGCTTCTTTAGTCAATAAATTATTTCATTGTGCAAAAGCATGCCTCCGAGATTCTTAATTTCAAAAAAAAAAAAAGAAAATTGGTCTGATCCCATGTTCAGGTCCTTTTAGATGATTATCTCTACCTCGTATTTTTTTTTTCATAATTCACGAAACCAAACCATATAAGAGATTGGTTAACTCATTGATAATTTATGGCATAATTCAAAGTATTTGTTTTGAGTGAAGAAAAGTAAGTAAATACTTCATGTAGTTGGGTCAAAAGCTCAAGTGACTAGTGTGTCTAAGGTTTCATTGAATGCAATGTTCATGGAAATCCAAGGTTCAAAAATCTGCAACATACTTATTTTGGGATTTGTTCATAAGGCAGGGTTATGGATCTATTGAGGTTAGCCATGGTTTTCTTACTGGTTTGAAGTGTTTCCGATGGATATAAAGGTTTAAAAGTCTAAATATAAATAAAGTTATCTTATCTTATCTCATACACCCCAAAATTCTGGTTTTGATCCCTGCCTTTATTACCTCATGGAATTACTGTTGTAGACTGCCATTGTCAAATAGSTCTCTGTCCCAGAACTTTCAGTGATCTCAACTCAGAGTTTGAAGAAAGATTTACTAAACTACTAAATAAACTATGGTTGAGATTTGAGTCCTCATTTGTGGAAATGGTTTTAGCTATTGCAGATGTTAGTGAGTGTGGAGAACTTCCACTAATAGAGATAATTACTCGATAAGCCATTGGATATTGTCTGGATAAAGGGAAATTTCCAAGATGGAAATTACAAATGAAAGTATGGGCAACAATAAGACTAATAAAATGGTGATCTTTATAAACTAACTTCAGATTGATAGCATTTGGTTGGTTTACATGCAGAGTATTGTATTAGTTGATACCTTGATGAACTTGCTTTGGACTCTGTCGTCACTGCATATTTCTGTGATGGTGATGACATTTATTCCTAATATTGTTTCTATATGGATGCTTGGTATGGAACTGTTGAGCATTGCACTCTGGTGGGGATATGATTTATTTATCTCATCCAAAGACAGAGCAACAAGTATGCTTATTTATTTCAGTGTATAACCTGTAGTAGCATATGGTGCTATTTTGATCTAATTTGAACTGTCAAGAAAAGTGGTAGTATTTACCTTAAAGTGGATTCAATACATCTGTAGTATGTCAAAGTAATCTATCTTTTAGTACAGTAGAAACATATCGCTAGTCTTCAACAGTAATGTGTTGTTGGTATAAAAAAAAAAATAGTAGAAATATTTAAAATCGATCCTTGTAAAGTTGTGATCATGTAGTATTTATGGACTGAGAGTCATGTTGATATATCTTTTCTCCCTTTGTTTTTCTATTAAGCTGCGTTACACTATCTTCATCACTATTAAGTTGTGTTGCAAAGTTGAGTGAGAGGTTGAAAGCATAACTACCAAGCACCAATTGTGTATGTCACATAAAATTATGCTATTTTTATTCTCTTGGTTGAACATGTGTATCTACACATGTTGTCGAAGTTTATGGATAGATATATGTAGTGATAATACTCTGCATGTAAATGAAACGATTATATAGAGTTTATAGTGCATTAAAAAAGATAAAAAAATAGAACCATGTTCAATGATTCAAAATAGATGTACATTACAATTTATTGGTTTCTTCATGGAAATCTCGTCTATGACACGGATAGTGAAAGCATGATGGGGGGAATTTTAATTTGGCATACTCCGGTTTCAATCAGCTTTGGAAGCCACCTCAAAAGGCATAAAGAGGGTATTGCAAACCTTGTTTTTTATTATTTATGAAAACCAAGGGTTATGGAGGTTTGTGTAACATTTTTCTTAGTTGATGAACAACTATATTTTCTCATTGATGGGGATGACTTAGCGCATCATAAGGAGCATATTTATTACACAAAAATGCTGAAATTTTTCATCCAATGATAGCTTCCTCTCTTTACCAATTTGTCCATAAAAAATCAGCAAGAGAAAGTCCTAATAAAACCTAAAAACCTAAACCCTAAATCTAATTCTAAGCCCTTAAACGTAATTCTAAACATCATTTGCCATTGAAGATATCTTGGATGGACTTGGACCCACCTCCATAGTCAAAGGATATAGACATTATTGTTGGAAGTTGGAACTTTAGGCCCAAGGGAATCGAGTCACAATCCCATTTTCAAGTCTACTCATGCTGAGATGAGGAATATTTAGATGATTCTTTCATATGATTATACTGTAGTGTCTAATATTTATTAGTTAAATCTTAATACTATGATTATTTTTGGACTTTAGAGGCCATTTAGAGCTTCTTTGTTTATGTATTTTGGTTTAGATATGGATTGCACTTTGTGCTATTTTGGTGATATCCACCCTTTCTCTATACATGTGAAGACTTTGCATATTTGTAGTGTTCCATGGGGACACGTCTTGCATGGTTGGGGTTGTGCCTCTCAAGCGCCCCATTCCCTTTTTGATGGGGGGTGCTTGATGAAATGTTTCACCATGCACCCCTTTTTGTGAAACTCCACCAAAAATCCCACTTGAGACGTTTTGTCGAGTTGCAAGATGTGTTTCGCAAAAAGGGGGGCTTGTGGGTGCCCCCTCCCGAAAAGAGAGATATTTTTTGCATGGCGGGGGAGGGTCTTGTGGGTTCCCCCTCCTGAAACGCGAAACATATTTCAAAAAAAGGGGGGCTTGTGGGTGCCTCCCTCAATTTTTTTTTCCAAAATGCATCAAAACTTAAAAAAAACATAAAAAAGGTTTAAAATAAAAAAAAAAACTTAGTAAACTACTAAACGTTATTCACTTGTACCTATATATCTTTCTTATTTGACATTTACAAGTCATTTAGCATTGGAATTTGAGATGAGAGTGAGCCATGATCTGCCTTGGTTATTTATGAGAGTGACTTTGACACATATAATAACACTCCGATTAATGGTTTTGATGCCTTCATACAAGAAATGAATGTAGAGGACGTGCTATCCCCTAGCATAGGGATAACTAAGGAGTTCATGTCTTGAGGCCCACAAGTCCTAAACATGGAGTGCCGAGAGCCAGACGACTTAAGCATGGTCTCGGAGGGCCCCTCTCTTCTTCAGTGTAGTCCACATATCACCAACAACAATATTCATCACACCGGCTTCATCCTGAAATGGCAATGAGTCTTGCTCCATGAGGTAATATGTTTGGGTATCATGGCATGCATCTCTTCGATTTTTAAAACATTTAAACATGTTGCATTGAATCTTTCTGGATTTCATAACGTTTGCTTGACTTTATGCTCTTTTTCTTATCCAAACCTGGGAAGGTCACATGATGCCCTAGTAAGTTGGTTTCCTTTTAGGATAGGTTGTTACCTAGTGGATCTCTGAAGTTCCCTCCATACTTACCATTTTCCATCCTTATCCCCTCCATCTATCCACATTTTTGGGCATTGGGGAAGGCTCCACTTGGAAAGGGTTGTACCTTACCTCATGGGAAGAAGGGGCTAAAGGCCCAAGGGGGAAATGTAGCTGGAAAATGTTAAGAGATGAATTTAAACCTTCGAGATTCTTCTCCCAAGGATCCCTGAGAAAACACTGAAATGCTTCTCACCAAGAAAAGGGGACCCATGTATGAATAAAACAATCTAGGCATTTTTTGGTTGATAGGAGGTCTCAGCATGAGCCGACCTATCATGACCATGAACATGTAGCGGTATGACACTACCACCCAATTGGTCACCAAGACAGGGTAGTGCCTCTTGGTTGCATGGGCAAGAGAAAGGGGGTCTCATCACGAGCCAACATTCTCATTTTCGTGAAATGTTTGTGGGTGAAACTGCCACAAGCTGGTTGCCAAACCAAGGCGGTGACCATCAACTCTTTCCTTGCAGGATGAAGAAAGAAAGCTAAAATAAGAAAGCAAAAATAAAAATGGCAATTAGTGGGCTTGGAAACATTTGCATCCATGACAAGGTGTAGCTTACCCTCAACAAAGGCACCCATAGGTGAGTGTTACATTTCCCTGCTATCAAATGTACCCCATGCCCAATTTTTTTTTCCCTCACCACTTCATACGTTTACATGATTTGGATCAAGCTCCACTAGGGAAACGACCTCGACTTAAGGGAGACTGGCCCAATAGGACACCCTGAGACCACTACAAACTCTAGACTTGTCAAGTTGCATAATGTTTTGAGCATTTGTTTGGGTTTAGGGGGGTTTAATGCACATGTTTGGGTGTTCTAATGATTAGATGTGATTTACGCCTGTGACTTATGGACCCCTGGAGGGTGTACTTGTTGTCTTTGCAGGACCTTCCCCGGTGAACAGGTACATGGAGAGATGACTAGCTTGTACCTTCATGAGGGCTCAAATCCCGTTGATGGATGTTGCAACCCCAGCCAGGGGCAGGATGAAGATGAAGGGGTTTAGCCAAGAAGAAGAAGGATGTTGCCTTTGGAGGCACTTCGGTGGACCCAGACCCAGGGGGGTTGTACCATTCCCTCTTGAACGCTGGCCTTTGGAGGCCTTGGACGTCACCCATGCAGCCCTGGACATTTCTACATGCAGTGGTGGTCACCTTGGGGGTAATTTTTGCCCTACTAAGGGTTATTGGCTGAAATAAGGAGTGCGCTACTCTTTTAAGGCTTGTTTTTTGGCACTTGGACAAATTTTATGAAGTTTTGTGGCAATCTTGCATGGTTTTACATGATTATTCTTGGTGCTAGTAGATTTTTACTTTTTCATTGTAAATAGTTATGGTAATGGTTTGCTTGGTCATACAAGATTATGAAATTGCATGTTTTAATTAATGCTTGAAGTAAGAAACTTAAAGTGCTAAATTTCTTGCTTTTCATTTGCCTAGCTTTATCGAATTGATCTAGTAACTAATGAAACCCTAGGGCCCTAAAGTTCTAGCTATCTAAAGGTTTATACTCAGTTATTGTGCAAAGTACTTTTCATCCATAAAAATCCAAGAAGAAGGAGGTGCTAGGGCCTAGAAGTGCCTACACCCTAGCTTCCTCACGTCTTGAGGTCAAACCTAGGAGGACTTAAGTTGTTACTCCTCCTAAGCCTTTCTACCTCTTGGATTATGTGTAAAATCACTTGTTAGCAGCCTTGAAGGAAGTTGTCTACTTGACTCCACTACCCTTAGAAAGGCACTAGTTAAACCTCACTCTTTGACAAGTCTTCAACTTCCAACTGAACCTTCTACTTGATACCCTACTAACTTTGACCAATTAACTAACCTAGCTTAGAGATACTAACAACCAAGTTATTTGCTGTTGTAATCATTGTTACAACAATTGTTTGCAGTCTACATCAGCCTATTAACCATCTTAAACCAACCCAGAAAATTGTACAAGGCAAACTACAATCAAACTTGAATTTAGCGTGCATTAAAGTGCCTTTTAGAGTACTTTTCTGAGGGTTTTTCTACCGCTGTTATTACTACTAATTTGCTGCTGTTGCAAACCTCTTCCACAGCCATACTAATCCATACTAACTTGCTGCTAACACCTACATAACTCACTCAGAAATTGCTCATAATAATTGTTGAACAAATTACTCAATAAATGCTGATTTTTCATAATATCTTCTTGCAATTCCGAGCATTATTTTTTGTGACTGTTAAAAAACACTTATTGCTGTTACAAACTGATAAAACTGCAGCAAATTTTCTTCAACCACCTTTTGGTAGCCATTATAAGCCTATTTTCTAGCTAAATCATTTCAGAACTTGTATATGACATAATACTATCATTTAAGAATTAAAGTGTTATATTTTGTTGTCATTAAGTACATTTTCTTAAGAATATTGCAGTTGTCATCACTTCATTAAATGTTGTTGGTTACTTGCAGCTATCAGAATCAACTTTAAATACAACCATTTGAATTTGCAATTCTTTAAACTTAACTGCTTTACTCCTATCAAGCATGTTATCCCCACTTTTTAGGGATAACTAGGAGATCATGTCTCGAGGCCCACATGTCCTAGACATGGAGTACCGAGAGCAGGATTGACCTGAGCATGGCCCTAGAGGGCCCACCTTTTCTTCTTCCATTGTCTTTGTCTTGACAGCAGCAACAACATCCATCGCCATCGGCTTGGTCCTGTATCAGAAGAGGTTCTTGCTCCATGAGGTAATTGGTCCAGGTATCATGGCATGTGTGAATTTTGATCATTGAAACCTTTAAATATATGCATCTGATTCCTTTTATCTCTAATGACAGCTTGGATCTTACATTTGCCCACTTGACCATGTTTGTGGGGCTTGACAGGGTGCCCTATCAAGCCTGTGTCTGTAGGTTTTGGTTTTCCATTGGGGGATTTCTGAAAAGCCATCATCCACTCCTATCATAACACCACTCTTACATCTTGTTTCCCGCTCACCTATCCCATTCCCCTTGTCCAGGCATTTGGTTGACCTATTTTAGGACTGCACCTTACCTCATGGGAAGAAGGGGATAAAGGCCCAGAAGGTAAAAGTAAGCTAGTAAAAGATAAAAGCCTAAGAATAAACCTCGAGATGCTTTGCCCAGGGATCCCCGAGAAATCAATAAAAGGCTTCTCAACAAGAAACAAGAGGGACCCGGAAAAATAATAAAACAAGACCTAGTTAGAGGGTAGGGGGTCTCATCACGAGCCAGCCTATTAGGTCCATGGGTACCTAGCAGTATGGCATTGCCACCAACTGGTTACAACGCCAAGGCAGTGACTCTTGGTTGCATGGCCAAGGGAAAGGGGGCCTCATCACGAGCCAACCTTCTCATTTCTGTGAAAGTACTTGTGGGTAACGCTGTCAGTTCTGGTCACCATGCCAAGGAAGTGTCCCCTGATTATCTCTTGAACAAAAAAGATAAAAAAGAATAAAAGAATAAAAGCAAGAATGGGCTTGGAAAGAATGAATCCATGACAAGTACAGCTTGCCTTCTAAATGGGCACCCACAGGTAACACTTATGCATGCTTGGCCCTCACTGCACCCACATGCTTGGACATCCCCTGACCACATCACCTCACTTACATGGCTTGGATGAGGTCTTTTTGGGAACTTTCCTTTTCCTGTGGACACTAGCCCAATAGGAAGCCTTGTCCTTTTCCCCAGACTTGTATTGCAGGCTTGTGTAATGTCTTTGAGCTATTGATTGATGTATTGGGGATTTTATGCATGTATTTAATAATATTAATGATGAAATGTGATTGACATTTCCATGATCCCTGTGACTGATGAGCCCATGGAGGGCGTATCCTTTGATGTGCAGGACCATACCCGACGGATAGGTACCATTTGGACAGGTACACATGGGGAGATGATCAATTTGGACCTCCATGGGGCTGAAGAGCCCACCAGATGGATGTTGAGACCCCATCAGGGGGCAGAGACAGGACAGAGGTTGATCAGAGTCTTTGCACCAGATAAGAAGAGGACATTCCACTAGAGACACCCCAACATAGCTTAGCCTAGGGGGATGAACCCTTTTCACTAAGACGTTGGCCTTGGAAGGCCTGGGGCGTCGCCTTTGATGACCATGATGTCATCCAACCTATTGGACGTTTTTGGAGGCAGACTGGGCAGTAGTTCCATGTGTGGCATGTTGGAGAAGCCCCTAGAGGGCTAACGTTTTGCTCTAGGATGTTTCATTTGCCCTAGAAAGGGCTAGTGCCTCCCTTAGAGGGGATTTTACTCTCTTTTCTACTTATTTAGGGTTTTTATTTGAAAATTTAATGTAAAACAATATGATTTTGTTAATTTGGCCTCATCAGCGTTTTACCTGACCTAAAATGTAAAATTAGGTCAAGGTTTTGTATAAATGAGAGATTTTCACACTCATTTTTTCATCACAACTCACTCACTCTTTAGTGAGGTCTAAAATTAGCGCCCTATCTTGGGTTATTGGATAATTGGGTGATGTGCACTTGTTGAAGGAAGGCTATTTTGGCATATTTTGGTTTCTCTCTTGAAGGAAGGTGTTACAACTAGGGTTTGCACATTTATTTCTTGGTGAATTGTAAGTATTTTTTTGCAAAACTTCTTGAATGAATGGTTGTAGTTTAATTTCTTGCATGTATTTATGATTATTGCTGAACAAAAACCCTAGGTGATAAGCACACAAGTAGGTCCTTGTCTCATGTCCCCTGATAGAGAGATTTTCAGCCATTGAAGAGGAAAAAGAGAGCCTAGTCGTAGCTACACTCCTTTCTCCTTTTCTCCCTTTGCTAGCCGTAACTGTTTGAGCTCAAGAAGGAGAAGATGTCCCAGGCCTAGGTTATCTACACTTAGGGTAGTTTTCATCTAGGGTTTGATGATAGAGCCTTGTTGTTGCAACACTCTCCCTCATTTGACCCTCTTGTCTTGAGTTTATCTTTCATGCTAGCCATTTTTTCCATCTAAGGAAGGAGAAGAGAGCACGAGGCCTTTCCATAGCAACACTGGAGTGAGCCTCTCTCCCCTAGGGTTTTGTCTCTAAGGCCCTGCCATAGCAACACTTCAGAGCTCTTCCCTCCAGTCCTTAGCTGTCCTCCTTCAACCTGTGCGTCCTTCACTTTTGACTCCATTAAACCCTAAGGCACTAATCCAGAAGTCCTCCAACGTTAAAGTGAAATTGGTCAAACAACTCTCAAACCCTTTGAATTTTAAACCCTACTTTATATCCTTTCTTCCTAGCTACAAACTGTGCGATAACAAGGCCTACACATTTCCCAAATAGTAATTTTAATTTTTTTTCCCTTTGCGTAGTTTTGAAAAAAATTATATTTTTGTTGCCTTGGGACAGTCAAAGACCTCTGTTTTTTAGCCTCCATATGGCCTCTTCCCACTCCAACAAGTTTCTCTTTCTGAGCTCTAAGGACTTCAGTTTTGGCTTTTCTTCCTTTATGAAAATACAATTTGGAGGATTACTATACAGATCTGTAATCTTTCCTTCCACTTCTATAATATCTTTTTGAGAATTGTTGTATTTATTCTTGGTCCACTCTGTTGTTTATTTTTTAACCCTTTAGAGATTTGCAAAGAATTGATACATAACAATTGCTTCATCATGAGCAACAAATTTAATCCACTTCTCTTTTAATATCTTAACAAATTCCTTTCCTACAACCTATGTGAATTAAACTTGGATGGAGCTGGGGGAATTTTTTCAATCCTCTCTCAAATTGGAGAAATATAGGTACATTGAATGGGGGTTTTTGTGCACTGAATATAGACACTAGCACAAACCCAACAAAACCCCATTTTGATAAGCACTATTGAAAATGCATGCATATTTTGAGTTGACACAAATGTCCATCGTATCAAATATTGGAACTCATACATGTTCAACCCTGAGGTGCATATAAAATCTAGGTTTAGATGGTTTTTCTCTAAGTAATGAATCAAAGTATCCCAACAGTTCAAAGAATGAACATTCTTACCGAATTGTGTGTGATAACCCTAATGATGGGGAAAATTGTTCAATGTGTCTTTGTAGTTTGCAAGAAGATGAAGTTGTAGGGTTGGATAAATGTCACCATTTTTTTCATAGAGAGTGTATCACACAATGTTTTAAAACTCAACCATTTTGTCCAGAATGTATGACAATTTATGGCATACTTATAGGGACACAACCTCCAGGTGCTATGAGCATTCGATACATTCCAATCAGAAGTCAATAGGTTTGGGATGGCCTTCAGAGATATCCAGGCATTGATATTATTAAAATCACATATCAATTTCCAAATGGAATTCAGGTATTTATCATTTATGGTGACTTAAGGCTACAAATAATGCATAAGCTTAGTGTTCTTTGAGTTTGATATATTCTGGTTTATGGTTGCTATAAGGGGTGGAATATGATAGATGAAACCAATTGATGTATGATACTGACTTGGTCATCATTGTTACCATCCTTACTGATATATTTATTGTTTTGAACAAAATGCTAGGGCATTGTTGTTCCTTGGTATGTTCTTGGCTAGAGAACTATTCCAAGGCACCAGTTAATCAAGATGATTTATTGATCTCACATTTTTATATCACATACTCTTTGATCCTAAGAACAATATGATTACAATCACCAGTCTTCAGGAAGCCTTTCAGTTGTAACAGAAAATTATGAGATAAGATGGAAGATAGGATGAATGTAAGGAAAACAAATATCAGAGGTTTAAAGAATTAAACTAATACTCTAACTTCTCTGTGATAGAATACATGCTAAACATATGAATTTAGCAGTCAACACATCATACTTGATCTTGTATATGAAGTTTTCTACAATAACTCAATGAAAAGGAAAGGTATTTCAGATACAAACTGTATCATTGATAAATATCACTCTTTCATATCATTACGCAAACAAATATGACATGGGAAGTAGTACCCAATTGCCACTTTAAAGATTTATTCATATAGAGAAAATCAAATACATCAAGGAAAAGATTTTGATACATAGGACGACACATTACAATGCCTTCAACAAACCGTTACAAAGAGAAAAGTTGAATCTAACATACTGGTAAAGAATAGTATTGTCCAAATTACAATCTAAAGCGGATACATGAACCCTCCCTCCTTTGGTATTGAGTCTTTTCTTATTTTTATACAATATGAGTCATAACAATATTTAGTTGCAAACGACAACTTTTTAGACCAAAACTAGAAAAATAGATATTTACCACAAAATTGTAGGAGTTGACTGTACTATCATCAGGTGTTGATTTTCGTCTGCTTCTGTTGGAAATTTTTTTGTTGAGTCGTCATTAAATGAACCGAGCAAGCATCTTCCAATTGTTAGCCACGAGATAATTAAATGAAGCCATTTTTCTAAATGCAATATCCAATTTGGTGTACATTTCATATGTTCGGATAGTAAACAAAAGTTTTTAATCTACTATAAACGATAAAAGTCATCAATTAATTTATCAACAATTGTTTGACCTCTCAAAGCTCCAGCTATGTCTGATAATTTTCCGTGTTTAACTGCCCCATTTTGAAAATCAAGAGCTGACAACAATCTAGTTTGATATGGCCCTTGCTTCCATTGCTATAAATATAAATCCTGCTTGATTTTGACATTCTTGCTTTTTATTCCTAGATATTTTGATTTTTTTTTTCTTGTTTTGTTAGTTCTACTAATGATGTAGCTCCTTGACTCTCTTGATCACTAGGAACTATTATAAACATTGATGGTACATATTCTATTTAAAATACAGGCTCGATTGATGATGCTTCTTCTACACTTTTCACTTCCTCACCTCTGTCCCCTTACTGTTCTTCTGTTCTCTGTCCTTTTTTTGTTTTGTTGTGGAGTATCAATTATAGGAGGCTGGGAGGACTGAATTGAATCTTGCACTTGGTGTTCAAATATTTGTTGTACATCCTCCCAATTATCCTTGTTTACCAACGTCTCTATCTTTGGTTTCCTCAAGTGACCATATGGAGCTATTATGCAAGGTGTTGGAAATGGTAGTTCATATAAAGTCATCAAAAACTTGCCCTCTTCTAATGAAAAAATAAATACCTTTGGTAAAGAGTTCAAGGAATCATGAATATCAACAAATATTTGCATCTGATGATCCAAGACCGTTGAATGCCTTCCTTCTCCTCAAGTCAACCTATTAGGTTTTTGAAGTGAAGCATTGAAATATAGAAAAGTTTTGTACTATACAAATGGGCCTCTAGTGGACCATCCAGTGTTCCAAAAAATAGACAATACCATCATTCTCATCCATGCCAACCAATGGTTCAACCATCTATTCCCCCTCGGTAATAAAAGCCAAGAACCGACCATGACCATTACAAAGATATAAAAATCCGAATCCAGATCTCTCACTGGACCATATAAAGCCTCCCACTTATTCAAAGGGTGTTTGTAGCTTCACAAGCAAGACCAACCATTACTCCATTGTGTGCATATTATCACTTTTCCCTTGTATCAATTAAATTTCCTGGACTAATTTCTGATTGAATATTAAATCACTCGAGTCACCCTCCCTCTGTTCCAACCACTGCAAAATACCCTTGCTTGGTTTCGATGTTTTTGCGAATAGAATGGCCCCATTGTTGATTTTCCAATCCATGCCAACTTTGTCTCTTGTGAAAGCAATCTACAAGCATTAGGAGCAGAACAACCCCCAAGGTATGTTGCATCATCTTTCCTCGCCGATTGGAATGAAGGAGCTACAATCACAATATGGAAACCTAGACTCATATTTTCAACTTAATGATGACTTTATCTTCTCTCTTGGACACCATATACACCACACAATCCACTAAAGGTTCCCTGCTACAACATGGATGTTAGGAAAGATATCCATGTTTGCTATTTTAATATAATGTTATTAGTGACAGGGATTAGCTGGTTAGTTGATCATTACCTTCAATGGGATCATTGCAACTGTAGATTGTGCATGTAGGGACATGATTCTGAAGAATTTCATCTTCAAATGGATTATCTATTATGGATTTCGTGGTAATTATCATTGCTTGTTCAACGACTCCCATGGTTCCTTAAGAGTTTTCACAAAATATGAGGACTATAGATGTATCATCCTGCTCCTGCATCCAATGGTTTACCTTTGACACCATATACACCACACAATCCATTAAAATTCCCTTCCTACAATTGGCATGTTAGGCAAGATATCCATGCATGCTATTTTAATATAATGTTATTAGTGACATGGATTAGTTGGTTAGTTGATCATCACCTTCAATGGGATTGTTGTACATCTAGATTGTGTATGTAGGGACCTGAGTCTGAAGACTTTCATCTTCAAATGGGTTATCTTTTATGGAGTTCATTGTACTTATCATTGCTTGTTCAACGACTTCCATGGTTCCTTAAGAGTTTTCACAAAAAATGAGGACTAGAGATGTATCGTCCTGCTCCTACACCTTGGTAGTTGGGCATTGTATTTGGACTGTCCAGAGCTTGTGGATATAAATATAAAGGCCTACAACAATGGTATTGTAAATCTTTGCTTAATGCATTTGTTTTATATTTATGGTTGTTGGTTCAAATGTTAGTCTACACATAGCTATTTGCATTTTGGTCACTGCCCTTATATTTTGGTTATCTTCCCCTTTTCTATAACTTATGCTAGCTAACTGGTATATAGAAAAATTATGGGTTTCCAATGTTTAGTGGTCATAATCTTGTTTTTGCACTATATAGTTACATATCCTATTGTTTACTTCAAAGAAAATGTTGTTGCAATGCCCTTCTCTACAAGAAGTACATGTTGCATACTATGATGAAGCATTCGTGAATGCAATTCAAAGCAAGGTATGCCTACTGACTTTTTTTTTAGCATCAATTCTGCACACAATAATATTATTTGTCAAATCCTTGACTGGCTATTTGAATCGTTAAATCTTATGTAAAATATAATTGAACTACAAAAGTTACAATTCTCAAAATTTTGTAAACACCATTATTTTGCTTCTTCATAGGAAGAAATTAATCTTAATGCAGCTTCATGAAAAATATAGTATATTTGTTGGTGTGTATAGGTGGATTGTTCCTTCGAACATGAAACTTTTCATTTTCCCACAAAGCGAATGGTAGATGGTTCTAGGAGAGTTTGCTGATAATTTGGGCCTTCTCCACTAAATCTACCTTTGCTACTGGTACTTCCAAACATATCATAAAACCTCAAGTCTCTATTTTGGTTCTGAAATAAGAGCTCCATATCTAGCATAGCATGCCATCCTGCTATGGAATATTCAATATAAATAATTTACCTTACTTAAAATAACATATAGCCACGACTTGTAGTATCTTATCTCCACTCAGAAGGAGTCGACACTACAGAAAGTGAGGCTTACTTTGACACAAAGTAGCTCAATATAGGAATTCCTTGTTTGCACCATATTACAACTTCATCTTGGAAGAATTCAAATGTTGCACCAGAAGAGTCTCAAACTCAATCTGGGTTTATAACATAACAACATATTGTGCAGTCTAGATTTCTCTCTTTGAATATTTGTCATTTGGATTTTGTTCGGATCCCAACAAAATATACAAGATACATAGTCAAGGGTGGTTAGCAAGTTCTTTACATCTTTCTTAGCCTTAGTTGGAGTAAAGGAGTTACATGACATAAACATTCACCCACATACCATGAAGAGTCTTAGTTATAGTAATGTTAATGTTGTAGGTCAGTGTGCAGTGACAATGTGTAGGGTTGTCTTAGCCTCTTTCCTGTTGCTCACACTTTTCCGAGATGATTAGCATCAAGTAAAGTGTCCCTAGAATTGAAAACGTATAAAGTATCAAGCACATTGGTCCACTATGCAATGCTAGGGTTCCATATCCCAAGAATATGTCATGCAACCATTCTAGAAAAATCTAGGCTTCGTTCATCGACATCTAGTTCTTCATAAATGTTTGTGTATGTGATTATAGCCTCGATGCTTCCATATTGAGCACTAATGTTTTCTGGATTGAAAACTGAAGCATTTGTCCCAATGCAAATCTCAATTGATGAACACATGTCACCTAATACCACTAATTGAGCATGTTTCGTTGGGCATCCTCCATGTTCATCACTTAGCTTCCAGAACCAAACTTCGATGTTTTTATAGCTTTGCTCCTCTTCACTATGGAAGGCTTTTATGTTGAGACTATAGGTTCTCCATAATTTGCTCTAGTTCCATCATTTCCAAGTAAACCCACTGCATGCCATTCATTTTCTTGTACTACACTCTTTCCGTTGGACAATTTATTAAACTGATTATATTTCATACGAGATCGATGACTATATAAATTCTCTTTTTAAAAAACGAACTTCTCTAAACATTCACACAGATAGTCTAAATCATCTAATGTAATTTTTTCATTTGCTTTACAACATAAATAACGTGGTGAGCACTTAGAGTGATAAAGTCCAACACCAAATGTAGTGGAATGGCCTGCAAAATGACAAGAATGGTTTCCTAGAGGATTACAAGATTAATTGGGACTACATGAAGTTTCACAACATATATGTTTGGAATATTCATAAATACAATAATTCCCAGTTGAACAAGTTGAATATGTTTCATGTCCTTCCTATCCAAACTCATTAACACAATAGAAACTTATATGTGCATCTCTATCTTCATCAATACAACAACCAAGCAAAAGGATTTCTCCCTCAGAACTACCTCAATTCAATCAAGAAGATGCCAACTTCCCTTATTTTCATCCTAGAGTGCTCCTCCAAGTAAAATTTGAGGCTATTGCTTATGCCTGAATATAAGATACGAAACGAAGGAAACTACATTTCCTCATCAAATCTGAAATTGTATGATCTTTCTCTACTTCCTAATTAGCATGATGCCATACAACAATAACATCCATGTTACCAGAAATGGGAAATGGAAAACAAAATAGGAAACGAGAATTGAGTGAGCGAGAAATAGGCTAGAGGGTTTGGAGGGATAAGGAAAATGAACCCACCACCTCCTCCTCACTATTCCAATGTATATTATGCATATACAATTGATCAACAATGTACTAATGTTGTGTCATGATGCGAATGGGAAAGAGAAACAAACCTTTTGATTAGGTGTGCATATACAAAGCTCTAATGTCATTGGAGTGGGGTATACAAATATCTAGATGTCATTGGTGGGGTATACCAATCCTTTGATGGAACTATGTTAATTTGTGTCTCATAGAAACCCTTTTAATAGATGTTGGGGAACCCTGTAGTGGAAATTATAACCACATGCCTCAAGGAGATTGAAATCCTAGTGGCCACTGAACCCACCACCCCCTTGTCAAATCATAATTGTTTTATAAGTGAATAGGCGAACTTTGGAAAACACAATAAAAACCCTAACAAACACAACCCTCGATGCTTGCAACATTGTTTGGAGGAGGGACAAACTATGTTTCTTTTCCGAACATGTAAAATGAGTATATTACAATTTAATGAATATATTTTCCTATTATTATATATGGTTTTATACTTCATCAAGAAATTCACAAGACTTCATAATGTTTTATATTTTAGTAAAATATTCACCAATATTTTATAATTCAGTGAAAGATTCGCCAGGATTTTACAAGATTTTATAATTTAGTGAAATATTCGTCAAGATTTCACAAGATTATATATTTGACTAAACGATTTGCCAAAAAATTATATATACATATTACGTTATTGATAAAATACCCTTTAATTTTTCCTATGTATCATGGGGATTCACCCATTTATTATATATATAAATTTAGGGGGGGTTCTTAAGATCACCCCTGACCCCAGGAATACTCTACTATTTTTTCCCCCTCGGAATTGTATATGAATCCCCCCGCACCTGCCACCCCTACCTCCTCAGTGATGTTATCGCCAATAAAAATGACGTTTCATTTTCCCCAAATATTAAATTCCACATTAATGAGGGCCCCTTTATGACTATGACTATGGCAGCCTTTCTACCACCTTCTATTGCTCCACTTTTTCACACGATCATTATTGACATGGGCAACAACCTTTTTGCAAAGTGCTAGCAAATGAAGCCTAGAGATTAAGGGTGTTGCTCCAATTAAAAGGTGTTATCCATGTAAATAACAAACATGTGACAAATTGGAAAAATGAAAGGTGGAATGGTGTGATAATCATAGTCGCAAAGGGGCTCTCATTAATGTGGAATTTTTTAATGGGGGTGACTGGAACATCATTTTTATTGTCTAAAATATCTTTGAGAAGGGGGGAAATAATTTCAATCTATCGAGCAACTTGGCTCCCATAATACCTTCTCACCGGAATATCATTGCACTCCTGAAGGATGTAAGTTAAAGGGTAATCATCCATTATGGTCAACTCAGTCATGCCCCTCCCTATCTTAGATACATCTTTGGACAAATTCCCTTTATCTCTTTGCAACAATCTTTGTATACATAGTGGGTGATGAAGTCATGGTTTTCTAACATGTTGAAGAGTACATGTGCCTTTCACTTACAAGTTACAACTATCTATGAACGCAACTATATTGAATAGCTACACAACTTGGTCTAGAATGTTTTTGTGACTCACATGCTTCAAAATGAACTTGTACTTCCCTGTGGACGTATTCTAGATGATGAAGTGTATAAGATATTTGGGACATTTATCAAGCTATACTAAAATAGTTCCATCCATGTGAATGACTGGCATGTATCACCCCATTATGATGGAATGATGGGCGGCAACATAACCATCAAAATCTCCTCTATTCAAAGGCTTTGGATGTTTTTTCCAAAGGATTTTACAGTGAGGGTGAGCCTCCAACTGACTTCCATCATTCCTACAATATGAGGTATTATTATCCGACCCTGCAGTTTACATTGCCATTGCATTGTCATGCTTATCATCATTACATATTGGTCAATTTAACTACCTTCCAAATTTTTCTGCAGCTCCATATTTCTCTTGAAACAATTTTATATCCTTCAAATCTTTCACGATGATGTGAAAACATATATTGATACACCATATATTGTTTTGTGGAAGCCTAGAGTAAAGAAATTTGGTTAAATAAATGGATGGGAGATGTTTGAGGCTTTGAAATAGGAAGGGTGAGGATTAGGTCAATGGTGATCAATGTTCTATTTTGATTAGTTCAAATTTGATCATTTGTGTTCATAGTTCAATATACTATAGATTTAGTAATCTAGTAAATATTCGTCCAAACAATTCATATGCTATACATTGAGATTCTTCAAGTAATGGATCATAATAAAGATACAAATTCATGATAAGTCATAGACTCTTTTTTTAGAAGAATGCACATACTAGGAATTCATGAAGTAATGGTTCATATTAATGATACAAATTTACAAAAAGTTTTCTGCTCTATTTTAAGAAAAATGCAATACTACACCTTATAATTTTTCAAATAATAGATCATACTAATAGTAAAAATAACAAAAACAATAAAGAATTTTATACTATACCTTCATCAACAACACAATCCATATACTATACCTCAAAATTATTTATGTAATAGATCTAATTAAAATGATTTGTAAGATAGTTTAAACTATTTTTAGAAGAATACTTATACTATATACCTTTATAATCTTGAAATAATGTATCATATTAATAATACAAATTTCTAAACGTTTTATATATTATTTTTTTAAGATGTAATACTATACCTTGGGATTCTTCTAATAATGAATCATACTAATAAAGTACAAAAATGAATCATATTAATAAAATACAAAACTGTAAAAGGTTTCATGTTTATATTTTAAGAGTAAAAGATTTTATACTTTATATTTTAAGAGCTTATGAGTTGCACTGACACAAAACGAGTTGCAATTTTTCATATATCACAGGGTTCATGCCATCTTAATTTTGAGCTTTAACAAATGGGGTCTTTAATAAAAGATTATTTTAATCAATCGAAAATAAATAAAATATAACTTAAAAAAAACTTATTAAACTATAATCTTTGTAATTATAATTACTCTATTTATTAACAAAATACAAAATAATAAAATAAATAAAAATGTTTACATTTTCTCAAAGCTCTTTCCATTTATGTTATAGCTATGTTTATGTTTGACATTAATTTCCATCAATACATTATAGATATGTTTATGTTTGACATTAGTTTCCATCAATACATTATAGTTATCATTATATTACACACTTTAGAGATTTTCCAAGGGGTCTTACTTCAACAACATTATTCGGAATACAAGACCACCTATGTAGGGTGTTGGAAGAATAGGAGATGAGGATGAAAAAAAAAAAACTCCTCCTCATCAAACTCGATTCATCACATTGAAGCCAAATCATTGTGGAGATTGTCTACATACAATTAAGTTAGTGGTAATTCATAGAAGTTGTGACTTTTTATTCCAAGATGATTATTTTAGGGTTAACTTAAAATGAATAATGAAAGATAATTTTAAAAAAAGAAGGTAGAATTATGGTGTGCAAGTCATTTTTTATAGCATCAATGTGTTAATATAGAAATGGAGCATCAATACACTTTTGTAGAAACTATTCATGAATGATGGGGTTGTAGATCAACACTTCACCCCTTCATTTTTAGTGAAACATTTACTTGTTTAGGCAAAGTATGATGTCTTGCACATAAAAATCAAACGAAAAAGTTTGTAACGCCCCATCAAGTCCGCCCCCTAGGTTGTATAACAAATGTTAAGTTGTGACCAACCCTTGTCTTTATCCTGTGATGGGCTCGTCTTATTACCCAATGCTCCCTTGTGCGGTCATTCTTTTGTTGATATGGATTGGTTCCAATCCTATCGAAGACCGCTTGAAACCCCAAATTTCGTGCGGATGATCGCTGGAAACCCCAAATATTGTTGGGTTACTAATGTTCCATACCTAAGAACTAAGGTCATCACTGTATTAACAATCATTGTCAACATGTTTTGATAAATCATATATCAAATGGTTATGAAAAATTAGCGTTGCAGTGTGTTGGTCAACAAATTCTCCACAAAATATATAATAGGAGCTTTATTTCAGAATGTAGAGGAGGGTGAATCCACATATATGTGTTACACTTTCTAGTGAAATGTGGGATGAAAATTTGGTATCTTACATATTTTTTAAATTGAAGCCCTTGAAACTTATATAGGAATTCTGAAATCACATGTGCAGTTAAATAAAGCAATTTGTAGGGAATTTTGTTTTCTTTCTAAAGATATTTTTATCAAAAAATATTATTGACATTTTATGTGTCAAATCTGTATTAAATTAAGTTGAGAGTTAGTGAGGTTATGATCATGGAAGCCACTAGACGTATTGATGACATGCATGCAGTGATGGTAGATTACTGTTGGAGAGCATCAGTGGCATGGGGTAGCTCAGACGGAGGATCTTCCATGGATGATTTTCACACTCTCAGGAAGAGAGTGTCTATGATGAGGACTGACTACCAGCAGTTGTTGACAGATAGAGACTACCTACTGGGGATTGGCGAGTTGTATCACAGGGCCTTGAGGGGGTAGGAGTTGGAGGTAGACTGACTCACTCAGGAGTTGGAGAGCACTTGAGGATTCTTGAGAGGCACACAGACAACCCTTCAAGAATCAAAGTCTAGATCAGATGAGCTTCTTGAGGAGATCCGTCAGAGATCCACTTCATCTATCCTGGTGGACACTCTGATATATCCTTCGGTCACATGGTTAGAGGATGTTGGTGGTCTAGTAGAGGAGCACCAGTTGATGGAGGACACTTCCATTTGTGTTCTGAGAGAAGTTGACCTCCATGTAGAGATTGATCCGGCAGTACACCTCGGATCTACAATGCAACATGAGTCTGCAGGAGACGACATGAGTATGCCAGAGCATACAGTGATGAGGGATAGTTCACAGATTCATGTCGAGATGTATGGTGGCATTGAGACTGGTATAGTGCCTTGCAGGGGGGAGACACAATTAGGGGAGTATGTAGAGGTCAATCATGTGCAACAACACATAGTTGTAGGAGATCACCTTCACCATTTCAGTGGTTGCATGGGAGATGATAGATGGAGATTGGTTGACCAAAAGTCGGAGGGGTTACTTCCGGTTTTACTGGATGGTTGGGATTCGATGATTACCACAGGAGAGCATCTATCATGGATACAGATGGATGAGCTTCTGGTCGAATCCTTGGGATTGACCAAAGCATGTGACGCCTTCCAGTCCTACAGTCAGCTGCAGATATGTCTGTTATCTTTTTCAAACACATTTATCATTGACAACAGCATAAGGAGGATAGCAGATGAGCACATAGGGCTTCTGATAGTGATCAGTCTCACACAGGAGCAGTTAGACGAGATAAGAAGTGATAAACTTCCAAGTTTGCCATGGGATCCGAGAGTTCATTGGGTGAGCCGGATGTTTCACTACATGATGACCTAGGTTGCACCCGAGAGCCACACACTCCACCAGGGGATTTGTCCGATCGAGAGAGGCAACTTGTCACTCTTGATCATCATGATCAAATGTGGAGATGGGTGGATAGGTACTTCTTCTACAGAGATGCCTTTACAGATACAGTTTCTAGACAGCGGGTCCGGTGGTCACAAGTATTTCATCTTGAGGATCCAGGAGAGGAGGGTCCAGTATGGATGTAGGGGACATACAATCATGGTTAGAGTAGTGCAGGGCCAACATGGTGATCTTCGACAAAGGTTAGCGTGGGACCCAGGGATTGCAGGGTTGAGCATTTGACTGACTGATAGGGGCGAGTGGACCTTTGCAAGGGAAAGTTGTTCTAACTTTCCATTTAGCTTCAGTGTTGAGGGGAGAACAGTCCTTGAGGGTGTCTCACGGAGGTC
Source organism: Picea mariana (assembly GCA_032191745.1). NCBI lineage: Eukaryota > Viridiplantae > Streptophyta > Pinopsida > Pinales > Pinaceae > Picea > Picea mariana. The sequence continues at coordinate 234,341 of JASDQU010101789.1, read as the reverse complement.
TTGTAGTACCTCATTCTAGCATCAACATGTGCAGTCGATGGAGTCCGTGTGGATCTTGTTAGAGATTTGGAGGATGGACTCATTCCGAGATGAGGCCATGTGTCATGTGTAGGAGGTTCACAGGGTTGATATCTTTCAAGACTATGCTTCGTAGAGTATTGCAGTTCACTTCCTGATATGGGATCCAGGGGGTGGAGTGTACTGTTGTTCGTCTTTCGATGGGTTCTACTGTGTATCCCACAGGTGGACATGGGATCCTGGTATTTTATTTGAGTGGATTTGGTTATTTCTTGAGGACAAGCAATTTTCTAGCAGGGAGGACTGTAATGTCCCCACTTTGGGACATCATCACAGTGCAGAGGTTTATGATGATCAGAGTAGCCAGATGGGTGTTATAGCGAGTACAGGGATTATTGAGAGGCATTGTGTGGTCCATATTTCATTTTTCTTCATATCTCATCATTATGAGCCATTCTGCACAGGTTGGATTTGGTTTCGTTGCATTTCGATGATTTCCACGATTTTGAGTATTTTGAGCTATAAGTCAATTAAATTCACCGAAGAGGTCATTTTGGGAACATTACTTGGAGGAACCTCTCAGTGTAATAGCTAATTGGAATTGGGAGGAGAAACACTACAGGATGGGATGGCTAGAAGTGACTTTCAGTGGCCAGGGAAGCCACAAGGAGAGATAAGGAGCTTTTCAAAGGTAAAAAGGTTAATTAATTAATTAAAGTGATTTAATTAATTAATTAAATATTAATAAAATGAAAGTCACTTTGGAGGGACAAGGTGAGACAAAAGTATAAAGGAAAGGCAAGGTCCTCTTCTCATCATTAAGGTATGATCTTATTTTGATATCTGGGTTTTAGCTAGTGAGCCCAACATTGGGGGTTTTGAGTGTTTTGACTTAACAAACCCTAGAGGACAATTCGGTGGTGAAAGATTCCACCTAGCTTGTCCCAAGATTGGTCTCGGAGATGCAATACTCTCCCACACCATTCTAGTTCTATATATACTCAGTTACAGGAGGATTCTACATCAGTTGCCGAGGTAGAGAGAGAGAGGGTGCACCAGCTAGGGTTTCCAGCAAGAGGGGCGCGCCATTCATTGAGGGAGGAGTTGTCCTAGCTGAGGAGAGGGGATTTTGGGAATTCCAGGTATTGGGTTTTCCTTGCAGGTGTCTTGGCATCATTCTTGGTGGTTTTCCAGAGTCTTTCAATGAAGGATTGATTTGTATTGAGAGTGGGATGATTTTTCAAGAGGAGGGCACACCATTTCTTGGAGGGTGGCTAGATCCAAGGGTCTAGTAGGTATTTTGATGATTTGAGCACTTCGGTTTTCATTGCAACGTCTTGATCTATCATTTTGGAGAGTTTCAGGAGGTTTGGAGGACTCAGGCCGAATTATCTAGGGTTTCAAGCATCCAGGGGGGCACACCATTCAGTGGAGGGTTTCAGATCTACAAGGTGTGAGAGGTATCTTGGAGATTCAGGCACCTGGGTTGTTCTTTCCATCACTCAATCTACTGTTTGGCATATTTCTTGAGGTGATTGGACATATTTGGTACCAAGGCCAAATTGTTGAGGAGCTTCAGCATTCTAGCAGGACATGGCATTTTCCAGTGGGGGTTTGGCACTTGGCCCAGATCTACTTGGCATTGGTCCTCATCTCTTATCTAGCCTTTGGAGGCTTATTTTGTATTATCGGGAGCTTTTTGTAGCAGCTCTATTATCTATTTTCATAGCCATCTGTTGAACACTCCAGATCGACATCTCCATTGTAGCAGGTTATTCTATCTTATGAATTAAAGCATATTTGAAATGTTTTGGCTTGTCTATCATATTGCATATGGTTGAGGTATGTTCCATGGTTGTCTCTTCTTGTTATTTATTGCAAACATTCATATAAACACATCAGTAAACCCTAAGGCCGAAATCAAGAGGCCATTCAGCAAGTAAACACACCTAAACAAGTATTTCAGCAAAGTGTTTGACGAAATACCACAACCAGAAAAAGTTTTAAAAGACACCAAAACCGTGATGATCCTTGCATAATGGCTTGGGATCATTACATTTAATTCGTATTATGGGAAGATTTACCTGGCTCATCTTATTTTTGTTGATTGTTGTAAGAGGTTTTCACTCCCATGGAGCATAATGTTAACACTATATCCCCCATGGAGCATAATGTTAACACATATTATTGTAAGGGTGGTTGTTTTCCCTAAGGAAGTGGCACCTTGGTCAAAATATGAGAAAAGGGGCTTGAAAACCCACAAATGGTGTTTAGCCTAAGTTGGGGGTATGATTTGATATTTTGGCGCCCACGCAGTCCCAGTCATCTCGTAATATCCCTATCATCAATGTTCATGTCTACTTCCCAAGTCCTCCCTACAAGCATCAAACAAAGCTCCAGATGGTGAAGTTCAGAGTGTGGCTCGTCCTGATCCCGATGCAGACAGTTCATGAAAGTGAGGCGACAGTTGAGACATCGTCTCACTGCATAAATGGAAAGCCAAAAAGGATTGGCAGAGCAGAGCTTGCATCTGACAGGGGACGGCATGTGCAGAGGAGACTCCATGCACAGTCTGAATGAGAAGACACAAACATATGGCATTGGACGAGAACCTCGAGAACGCCTCCGTTGGGCGAATTTTTGAGTATATGTATGTAGTTTTGATATTTTGTTAGGGTCGAGGGTTGAGCAGTGCTCCTCCTTAGGCTGTTGGAAGACTTGATGTCTACGACAGACATCTACACTCTCCTCACCAAAGTCTTCCCTCTATTCACCCTTACTCCAAATTACTGACTGAAGTTAACTAAGACCTCATTTGCTTGTGCATACTGCCCTAGTTTTTTGAGTTAAAACGATATTCTCTTGAGTCTGCCCCATTTGACCTCTTTAAATCAATTAACCATGACATATAACCTAATGGATACTGGTCTTACCTCTATCGCAATCCAAAGGTGTCTTCTGGTGCTAACATTTCTGGCGTCGTTGCCGGGGACAAATTTAAGATTTTCTGGTTCTCTAGTTATGTATTTTGATCTGAGACTTCTTGTTTAATGAAAGTCAGCTTCTTTTTCATCATATTTTCCTCTGATACTGAAGTTTCCATGATTGAAGGATTCATATGGATTGTTTTGACTGTATTTTAATGTATGTTTGGTTGCAGTGTTGTTATTTATGTTCTCCAATTTCTTGAAGTTTTGAATCCAAGAGGATCTTGTATTTGAAGCTTTTCCTCCTTAGGCTGCTGGAAGACTTGATGTCTACAACAAAACTCTACACTATCCTCACCAAAGTCTTCTGTCTATTCACCCTTACTCCAACTTACTGACTGAAGTTAATTAATACCTCACTTGCATGTGCATACCACTCTGGTTTTTTGAGTTAAAACGATATCATCTTGAGTCTGCGCCCGTTTGACCTCTTTAAAACCAACCTGTGACATAAAACTCTGATGGGTACTGGGCTTACCTCCAATGCAATCCAGAGGTGACTTCTAGTGCTAACACCACATATTCTAAATTCTATATATATCCAACGATTTTGGCAACCCATGTCCAGTATTCCTCTTAATCGGTTCTCTCACCTAATCTGTGTCAATGATTTGAGATTCAAGAAATCTCTTGACAATTGTTTGTAGTTCAATATAGAGAGAGGTAAGGGCTTCCATTATGAACCATAATGTTTGTTGCACTATCAAAATGATCAAATCCCATACATAAGTCCAATTTTTACTTACTAAAGGGGTCATTGAGAAAAGCCTCCTCAACAAGAAAACATGGTTTGGTGTGAACTTGTGTTACGCTATTATAATGGATCAAGGTCTAGATGAACATTTGGTTTTATTTTTATGATTATTATTTATGATGGTCCCTTTTTTGTATTCTTTATGATTGTCCCTTATCATGGGACATGAAGTGAAGGAAAATTATTAATTAAGATAGCTTGGTTCTTCACCTTGAATTCTTAAACAACTCAAGTAGATTCCTAACTTGTTCCATTTTCAACATGGTATAGAATTTCAATTTGATTGGAGAGGCTTGCGAATTGAAATGGCCACAAATGCTTGGAAAGCACACACCAAAAGGTTCCTAATGGAGGGAAATCTCCTTGAATACATGAAAGCGGGTGAAGCAACACCGAGATTGGCTATTAGGAAAGCTAGAACCTGTGTTTTAACACGTGACTGCATTTGATTGCCTAACATGACCATATAACTTGCCAACAACTTCCCCCATGAAAATTGTAAAAGGATTGGGTTAATAAATGTCAAGAACAATCTTAAACCATTATTAAACTGACATACATAATTGCAAGAGAAAATGCAATCGTGCATATGTTCAGTGCCCATTACTGGCAGAGAGACATAAAGATTTGAACTTTGTCATGAAGGGAAAGAAGTGATAGAAAAAATGAATCCGAGAGATTAAGGGTACAACTATTTTGCAACTATGAAGACATGGCCTAATGATATAAATAAAGAGTTATACATTTTCCAGAGACCCAACATGGATTTAATTTTAAGAAAGATGGTAAAACTTAGAGTGACCACCATGATATCAATCAATTATTCCATCTTTCATAAAAACAAATCCAAGTTGGATCTCTTGTAAACATACAACTTTTTCTTTCTACCATCATCCCATGTCTCAATGGTCACAAGACAACCCGACCCTTTATCTTTTAGCGTTACTTTTGGTGCTCCAATTAAAGGATGATATCCATGCCAATAACAAACATGTGGCGAAATGGAAGAATGAAAGTTGGAATGGTGTGATAATTACAATCACAAAGGGGCTCTCATTAATGATGAATTTGTTAATCAAGGTGACTAGAACATCATTTTTAGTGTCAAAAATATATTGGAGAAGCTGGGAAATAATTTCAAGCTATCGAGCACCTTGGCTCCCATAATAGCTTCTCACTGGAATATCATTGCACTCCTGAAGGATGTAAGTTAAAGGGTAATCATCCATTATGATCACCTTAGTCATGTTCCTCCCCGTCTTAGCTACATCTTTGTACAACTTTCCCTTGATCTCTTTGCAACAATATTTGTATATATAGTGGGTGATGAAGCCATGGTTTTCTAACAGGTTTAAGAGTACATGTGCTCTTCACTTGCAAGTTACAATTATCTATGAACACAACTATATTGAATAGCTACACAACTTGGTGTAGAATGTTTTTGTGACTCACATTCTTCAAAATGAATTTGTACTTCCCTGTGGATGTCTTCTACATGATGAAGTGTATCAGAGATTTGGGACATTTATCAAGCTATACTAAAATAGTTCCATACATGTGAATGACTAGCATGTATCACCCCATTATGATGAAAGTATGGGAGGAAACATAACCATCAAAATCTCCTCTATTCAAAGACGTTGGATATTTTTTCCAAAGGATTTTACAGCTAGGGTGAGCCTCCAACTAACTTCCACCATTCCTACAATTTGAGGTATTATCATCTGACCCCGCAATTGCCATTTCCATTGCATTGTCATGCTTATCATCATCACATAGGGTCTGCATATTCCATCCGAAAAATGGGATCTAATATTCATAGATTTACCGAGGAGGCATATTGGAGTTCTTCGGTGTTTTTTCTTTGAATTCAAATAGTAATCATCCAATACTCCAAAAAGTAATTATTGAGATTACATTTCACAAAGTTTTAGGGAATTTTCTTTTCCCTCCTTTGCTTGGTACTTTTATTCTAGATCATATGTGTGAAAGAGAATCAGTGTTAGAGAGGAATATGAGTCTTCATGCACCTCTGTCATTATGAAACCTAGAAAGTAGAAACAACACACTTGGATTAATCAAATAAGTGAATAAGGAGCCCATAAGAATATTTGGAGCAGGTTTATCCAACGAGTGGAAAAGAAAAATTGGGAAATGACTAATCGAATGTATTGCCACATATGCTAAGTTCTAGATATATCCAAATATTTTGGCAACCCATGCTCGATATTCCTCTTAATGGGTTCTCTCACCTAATCTATGTCAATAATTCAAGAAATATATTGATAAATTTTTGTAGTTCAATATAGAGAGAGGTTAGGGCTTCCATTGTGAACCATAACCTTTGTTTCACTCTCAAAATTATCAAATCCCATACATAAGTCCAAGCCTTACATAGTAGACCATACATAAGTTCAATCCTTACATACTAGACCATACATAAGTCCAAGCCTTAATACTAAATGAGTCATCGAGAGAAGTATCCTCAACAACAAATGATGGTTTGGTGTGAACTTGTGCTACACTATGAATATGGATCAAGGTCTAGATGAACATTTGGTTTTATTTTTACGAGGATTCTTTATGATAGTCCCCTATCTTGTATCCTTTATGATTGCCCCTTATCACGGCATATGAAGTGAAGGAAAAGTATTAAGTAAGATAGCTTGGTTCTTCACCTTGAATTCTTAAACAATTCAAGTAGATTCCTAACTTGTTCCATTTTCAACATGGTAGAGAAGTTCAATATTCCTTGTATCTCTAATATGCTTGCAAACATATAAATGAAAACTAAACTCATGCTTGGAGAAACTAATTGAATTATCAACCTAATTAAATTTTGCATCACAGGAATCAATATGTTTTTTTTTTGACAAGAACGATTATGTTGCATTAATCGGCTTTCTGGCAAGCCAGAATCAGATAGTTACAAATCTGAAGAAGGTTGGTGACCTCTAACAGTGCTGCCAACCTTCTTGTGAATGTCTTGGGAGACCAATCCCATCTGCTTCTTGAGCTAATTCGAGAAAATGACAAAAATTGCATACATGAGTAAATTCTCACAAATTGTGAGTATAGTAGTAGACAGAAGCAAAGCATTAAACTGAGGGGGATGAAATTTTCCCCTTAAAGTAGGGATCCAGCTTTTTCTGAGAACCTAAAGAAATGTTGGAGGCCGCCTCCTTTTCTCTGCGTGATTTGTTGGTCCTTCGCCCTCAGGTAAGGGGTGGAGACAGAACTGATTTGTCTTCAGGTTCAGAAGTTTCCACAGAGCCACTAGAGGGGACTGAAACAGCCAGACCTGCAGAGGCAGAGGGTTCCGGAACTGAAGCCCGAGTTTCTCTCACTGCCATTGAATTTGGGGGGGTGGAATCTGGAAGGCTTTCTTCTGCCGGAGGATCTTCCTTAACTGCTATTGATTCTGGATCTAGGGCTTCATCTTCCTTCAACGCATCAAAGCTGTTTTTATTTTCTAGAGTTGCCTCTGCAGTATGAGTGGCCTTCGGAGCCTGGGCTAGCAGATCCTTTCACCTTGGCTGCCTTCGTTGGTTAGTTACTGGCTGAAAATCATCTTCTTTGACTGGTCCCGGCTCCTCAGAGGCTTTGGGGAAGCTTTTTGCGAAATGACTGTAAGCATGGCACCGAAGGCACTTAAAAGGGATCTGCTCGTAGTCCAGCTCTTGGATATGGCACCATTCCCCCAGGGAGAGATTAATGTCTTCCGTAAGTCCTTTCTCGAGGTTAACCTCAACACAAATACGAGCGCAGGTAAATCGATCCCCTTTCGGCTCCGCCCTGTCCAGGAAACACCCAAGCTTATTTCCAATGTCCTCCAGAGATCTTATCCCCTAGAGATGCAAGGGAAGATGAGGCAGCCTAACCCAAACCGGGGCTGCTGTGATCTCGGCTCCGGGATTGAAGTCAAGAGTCCAGGGGGCTAAGAACAACCCTCTCAACCCCACGAAATAGGGTCCAGATCTGAAAACTAGATCACGGTCCTATTTCCTCGTGAAACTGAAGACAAAAAAACCCCTGCCTACTGTGCATAGAGAAACGTTTCCCTATATCAACAACTTCCAATGATCATCCATCCATGCCTCCACTGTTTTGGGGCTAGGCCATAACCCCGTAAAATTTTCGATGAGGGCCTTTTCTGCTAGAAGGAGGGAAAGATTGCAAGGGTCCTCTGGAGATAGCTCCAGAGAAGGGATCTCCTCCATCTTCTTAACAAACTTAGATGAGAGAGAAGGCTTGGATTTAGGTCCTGCTGAGCGGACTAACGTTTTGAATGCTTCCAAAGGATCTTCTTCCAACTTGGCAATCAAATCTGGGGCCATCGTAGCAGGGCGGCGACCACCAGCAAGTAAGAGGACGGAGCAAGTCGCAGAGGCAAGCCAAGCCCACTGCTCCAAAACGCATGCCAAACTTAGGAAAATGCAGGCGAGAGGGACGCTCTGAAAAACACCGATCCATGGCCCTATATTCAAAGGGGAACCCTGGTCAGCTGCTCCAGATGAAGATCCGCGCCCCTGCAATCGAAAACCAGAGCGGAGGCGGCTAGGGTTTAGGCCCTAGCTGCAATGACCTTCCGTCTCCCTTCATCGGGTCCCATAGGAATCAATATGTTACCATACCTTTCGAGAAGATATGTTGTTTCACTTTGAAGGTTGGATTCTTATCTCTCCAAACTTATTTTTCTTTGGAAATACCTCTCCATGAAACTCTAAGGCATTTCTCCTAATTCTGAGGATGGTACTTAGTGTAAAGAAAAGAAACCTGGCGTAATAGGAACCTTCCCCACCCAATGTCACCTCAATGGGGAGGTTCTTTCTGTTTAGGGAGGTTAATCCAGGGGAGACGTCCCCGACAACCTGGGGTTTTGAAGAGGCTAAGGTATAATGTAAAGGTTAAATTTTCCTCCTCACAGGTTACCACCAAGATCAGAAGGTCCGGCTAATCAACCAATAGGGAATTGTATGCCCAAAGAGAACACCTGCCCGGAACATGACAACAATAAAGAATATATGCAGGCTATAATTCAGTGGGTTAGTACTTCATATGACTATCTGATATCAATTAATAATCAATGTAAAACAATAGATATCAATGAGGTCAACGTCTTATCAATTAGCTATGAAAAAACATCAATTCATCAATAACTATCAAGATGATTAAGCTAACAATGTATCCATTCAATCATTTACTCAATAAATGCTATTAACCATCATCTAATTGCTTATTTTCAACAATTGCTGCGTCAAGATGAGATAACCAACTATGACGTCAGCCTAATTAGGGTTAGTTTGTTAGTTAGGGTTTCAAAATTTGAAGTTTTAAGAGTTTGTTTTGGACACTATGACCTCAACGTTATGTTCCTAAGATCAGTGCCTAAGGGTATATGGAGTCAATAAAGGAGAGGACACAAGATTGAAGGGGTAACAGGCTAAAGACGAGAGGCAAGGGTTCTAGAGTGTTGCAATGGCAGGGCCCTAGAATCAAAACCCTAGGGGAAAAAGGCTCACTCCGATGTTGCTTAAGCAAGGCCTCGTGCTCTTTCCTCCTTCTTTAGGTCAAACTTGGAAAATGAATAGCATAAGAAGAGGGTTAAAACAAGAGGATTTAATGAGGGAGAGTGTTGTAAAGACAAGGCTCTATCACTAAACTCTAAAAGATGGACAACCCTAGGTGTAGATAACCTAGGCCTAGGACGTCACCCTCCTTTTAACCTTTAAAATCAAAACTAGCTTAAGGGAAGAAGTTAGATGAGTGTAGCAAAGGCTAGGCTCTATCTTCCTCCTTCAATGGCCGAATATTTCTCTCTAAGGGGACATATGACAAGGACCTACTTGTGTGCTTGTCACCTAGGGTTTTAAAATCAACAATTTTATAAGTAAATGCAAGAATTACTAACCTACAACCATTAAATCAAGAAGTTTTGCAGGAAAAATACTTACATATCATGAATAAAAGCATGTGCAAACCCTAGTTGTAAACCTTCCTCAAGAGAAATGCCATAATATGCCAAGAAAAGCCTCCCATCAACAAGTGCGCCTCAATTTTAAAGACCAAATACCCAATAAGGGCGCAAAAATCAGACCTCACAAGTGTGAGTGATTGTGTTATGTTCAAATGAGAGGAAAACATCTTCAATATATAGTGTATCATGACCTTTTGATTAATTTTAGGTCATTAAAAATAGTCGACAATGCTACAAATAAAAAATCATATTGTTTTACATTAAATTGTTAAATGAAACCCTAAATGAGCAGTAAACAGGACGTCAAGCCCC
>JASDQU010101789.1:104389-167549 GCA_032191745.1 Picea mariana | reverse complement strand
GGGCTCAAATCTCCTCCTTGAGGCCACTATTAAAACACTCTCGAAAGAAAGCATCATTCATGCCCTCTGTTCTAAAAGCCAGGCACTCAAATGCAGCTATGAAGTCTTCAACTGTTCCTAATTGTTTCAATTTTTTCAAACGGACCAAATGGTTGGTGTCAGTGTCAAAGCATTCATAAAGCTTAGTCACAAATTGGGTCCAAGCAATATACCCTTGATGGGAAGTTTTTCTCCATTGCCACCATTGCTAGCGTTCTTGATCTAGATGGAGAACACCATACCGGAGTTTGGCCAAGTCATTTGTAATGTTGTAGAGAGATAAATAATGTTCCATTTGGGTGACCCAACCAGTGGGGTCCGAGCCATCAAATTTGGTTACATCCACCCGCAGAAGGCGTATGTCCCATTGAAAGTGATGGGGCTGAAAGGTATGGGAATGGGAAGAAGTTTCACCTTCAGTCTTTGTATGTGCGTCAGAAAAAGGGTCATCGGTAGGGATCTTTAGTTTGGTGCAGAGTGATGCAAAGACAGATTCAAGCTGGGTGGTCAGTTCTTGTTTGACTTCCTCCATTGCGGACTGCACGGATGCATTTTTGGTGGTATTGATGGATGTATCTCGGGAGGCAATAGTAGCACTGAGTTGTTGCACTTCTTTTTGGGTCTCAAGGAAACTAGATTGCAAGGTGTTGAAGCGAGACTTCAGTTCTTGGCTATGGATATGGGCCATGAGGATGGGTGAACTGAAAAGGGAGCGGGCGGGGTCAGAAATTTTTGCAGAAAAATGATATGGATGAATGTGATAAGGGAGAAGAGATGAATCTAATGGAATAGGTCTCAAATAATGGTGAAAAAATTTCCAGACTCTTTTTTTTACAGCTGCGGGGTTATACTTCGGTCTAAAGAATGCTGCAGTGNCTATAGCTCTCTGATATACGTGTGGGGTCCAACAGTAGTACTCGGCCCAATATCTCAGGGCACTAACTAAGGAGGATAGACCGTACCCTTAGCCGTACTACCCGACTACCCAGGTACTAGAGAGTATCTTCCCGAGTGTTGTTCTCAGTGACACTATAGCAGTTCGGCGGTCGATAGGTTTATCTAAAGAGGGCTTCAAGAAATCTAGGCCGATCTGTACACAGGTGCTGTTTGATGTGCTACCACTCGAAGGGGTACCAACAGAGGTTACAAGGGTGGCCAACAGATGTGCGCTTATGAACCACTTGTATTTCCTGCGTGTATGAATCCCTCAACCGCAGGTTTATGTGTGTAACGACAGATCTCTGTGGCTTAAAGATGCTGGAATACGTCTCTACCCTGAAAAACAATTCCCACAATTTCTGCCAAGGAAAGTGCTCCGATACCACTTGTAAGATACTAGATATATAAAATACACAGAACATAAATAAAATGCTAGAAATGGCAGAATAACAGTAATATAACCATCATAATCTCAACAATAACACAAAAATAATATGAGAACAACAAATGAAATAACACTTTGATTCAGAAAGCAATGTTCACAGGCCTCTTCGAGGGGGCAACCTCCAGTCGAGCAATGCTCTGTTACAATAATCTCCAAGCTAGGGTTTTCATACCCTCGACCCTTATTTATACTAATTATGTCTATTAAGAGAAGCATCTAGAGGAAGATCCTTCTAGAAGCGGAAGCTTCTATTAGGTCTTCTTACATCCGCCTTATTCTATTTTATTAAAAGGCCTTATTAATATTGACCTTTATTACATCCAAATACATTGGTCTACCTATGTGCGGGTTAGGACCTTAACATGGAGGAAGATCTCATTGTTTTCTTCTTTCCCTACTTGCTTCACTATGTCTCTTAGATAGGTTTGTGATTGAGAGTTAGCAATAGAGTGCAGGCTCTGGTTGAATGACTCCGCAATTATCGTTGTGATTGTTTCTGATCCTATGTGATGTGGAAGAGTTGAATAATTTTGGCTTCCCTGAGATCTCTGAGAGTAATTGGTGTGTTCCTATTTGTCTGAGAACTTGTTCTTTCTACAACCCTTGGCAATAAAGATCTACTGATTTTTTTGTGACCATTACTTTTGTTCAAATGTGTACAGAATTCTATAGTTCATAGACTCTTACTTCCTTAATAGGAAATTGAGTAGAAAGAAGCAAATATCTTTCATTTGCCTTTTCGACTCCATATAAGGCACGACAAATTTACATGGTTGTTTACCATTCAAATTAAACAAGCTTAATAAACTTACTCAATTTTTGTGCATTCTAGCATACAGGTCATATCAATTAGTCATTCTTCTTTTGTTTTATTCAATTTATAGTAAAAAAGAAAATTTATCTTGCTGTTTTTTAACCCTTTTTTGCAAAAACAGGGAGCAGCTATACCCCCTCCTCAATTTGTGTGCACGGGAAAATATATAAATTACTAAAACAACATTTTATATTTCATTTTCCCTACTTGCTTTCCTTCATTCATTTTCAATTCCATATAAATCACCAGTCAATTTATGTGTTTGTTTAACCATTCAAAATAAACAAACTTAATCAACTTACTCAATTTCTGTGCATTCTAGCATATAGGTCATATTGATTAGTCATTTTGCTCTGATTTTCTTTAATTTATAGTGAAAAAACAAATTTGTCTTGCTGGTTTTTAACCCTTTTTTGAAAAAACAACGAATAGCTATACTCCCTCCTCGATTTGTGTGCATAGGAAAATATATAAATTGCAAAAAAAACATTCAATTAGTGATTTGTTGCATAAAAACAATAGAAACAACTTATTCTTGGTCACTGTTCTCACACAATAATTAGCAGTTTTTCATCTTAGTTTGCATCAGTTTGCATGCCCACTTTTACTGAACATTATTTGCAACAATTTAACATGGATTTTCACCAGTGTGGCGTGGTTTTCTACTTCTTGTCCTGCATTGTTTTAGCACAGAAAAACAAGGCACTTTTTCCTTTAGATTGATTTTATATACTTAGCTTAGTTTGCATTATTTTCCATGCCTATTAGCTTGTTGTCTGATTTTTCTGTTTGTTGATTTTTATAGGACAACAACATATTATCATTAGTTTAATGGTGTATTTACCCTATTCTTTATCAATTAATGCACTAAACTAATTAGGGAAGGCCCCCCATGATTGAAAGAGTACGAATCTAAAGTCAAGTCACTATTTCAAACTAAGTCACATTCATACCCAAGTCATAATACCACTCCTAAATTATTATTCACTATTTCAAACCAACAACTTCTTTCCTATTTGATCCTCATCCACCACTAAATCCTTTTCTTGAATGATCCTTTCCCACTGAGCTTGGAATTGTCAATAATCTTGGCATTGTCATTGTTGTTAAAGGTCTAAGGTATGGTTCAAAAGTATTTTTCATAGCCTTATTACTATTCAATTTTTCTTCAAGTATAGGCACATAATCGAAATGCCAATGGAGTAGCTCAATCTAGGAATTCCATGTTTGCACCATATTACAACTTCATCTTGGAAGAATTCAAATGTTGCACCAGAAGAGTCTCAAACTCAGTCTGGGTTTATAACAGAGAAACATATTGTGTAGTCTAGATTTCTCTCTTTGAATATTTTTCATTTGGATTTTGTTCGGATCCCAACAAAATCTACAAGATACATAGTCAAGGTTGGTTATCAAGTTATTTACATCTTTCTTAGCCTTAATTGGAGTAAAGGAGTTGCATGACATAAACATTCACCCTCATACCATGAAGAGTCTTAGTTATAGTAATGTTTGTGTTGTAGGTCAGTGTGCAGTGACAATGTGTAGGTCAGTGTGACATTCACACTTTTCCGAGATGATTAGCATCAAGTAAAGTGTCCCTAGAATTGAAAACGTATAAAGTATCAAGCACATTGGTCCACTATGCAACGCTAGGGTTCCATATCCCAAGAATATGTCATGCAACCATTCTAGAAAAATTTAGGCTTCGTTCATCCCATGTCTGAGTGGTCACAAGACAGTCAAACCCTTTATCTTTTGGCCTCATTTGGTGGTGCTCCAATTAAAGGGTGTTATCCATGTAAATACCAAACATGTGACAAACTGGAAGAATGAAAGGTGGAATGGTGTGATAATCATAGTCACAAAGGGGCTCTCATTAATGTGGAATTTGTTAATTGGGGTGACTGGAACATCATTTTCATTTTCTAAAATATCTTTGAGAAGGTGGGAAATAATTTTAGTCTATCAAGCACCTTGGCTCCCATAATACCTTCTCACCGGAATATCATTGCACTCCCGAAGGATGTAAGTTAAAGGGTAATCATCCATTATGATCAACTTAGTCATGTCCCTCCCTATCTTAGATACATCTTTGGACAACTTTCCCTTGATCTCTTTGCAACAATATTTGTATACATAGTGGGTGATGAAGCCATGGTTTTCTAACATGTTTAAGAGTACATGTGCTCTTGTTAGGTTATGAAAAAGGTATAAATATCTTCCTTTTTCCCACATTTCATGATATCATCTTGATTGACTTTTCGGTTATTTAGAAGCAAATAGAATAGAAAATGAATAATATACTCTTTAGCATTGTTGTTGGAGATTAGATTACATAGATCCTAAATATGATTGGAATTGTCTGGTTTTATTGCAGGATTGGTTAAATATTGTCAAACCCAAGATAGCAAGGGGAATCTTGAAGATGCGCAAGCTATTGGAGGTTGAAGACTTTATGGCGCAAAGTATTTTTAAAGATAATTGAGTTGCTTATTGTAATAGTAAAGCGATCATGAGGATCTCTCGATCCTCAGGATAGCTTAATTTACCCAAATTATTGTAACATATAAGGGGTAAATAGATCTTGAAAGGGAGAAGAATTGCACTCAAGAATTGAGAATATAGAATTGCTATGCGTTAGCAGTTTCTATAAAATGTTGTACCAGCTATGAAATCAATGGAAGCTTCGAGCGGTTTTACCATTTTAATATACTAAGTTTCAAATAGCAGTGCTTCTAAGGACCGAGGGCCCAGTCTGAAGAAGCTACTGTTCGACCTGTAATTGTATCAATTCAAATTCTGTTTTGTGATTCGATTCTCTTTTATAGTAGTTAACGAACGCATAAGTGTGTTGATGATTTCATGTCAATTGCAAGAAATAGATATTCCCTGAAGCATTAAATGATTTCTGTTTCAATTCCTATTACTGAGATTTGATGCGTGATGGTTCCTCATAAGTTCACATTTCCTGTTCCTTTCATTTAGTTCACATTTGTTGTTCCTTCTACTTAGGTGACATTTGTTGTTCCTTTTACTTAGTTTACATTTGTTGTTCCTTTCTGCTAGAATATAGTTGTTGTTCCTTTCAATAGAAAGACAATTGCTGTCTCTTTTCAGTTAGATTACAGTCTCCATTCCTTTCGATAGATAGAGTAATTCACCTTTTTCTTTTCAGCAATTTGATTCATAATGATAGTCATTTATGCAAGTCTTTAGCTAGATTCAATTACTGTTCTTAAAATGAATTCAATAGATTAGCTAGTTCCTTTCCTTTTGCACAGCTTTAGATTTCAATTCTTAGAATCTTTAATTAATGTTTGAGGAACTTGATTATTGATAAACTCAGATTTGCTTTTACTACACGATTTTAGCCTCTATGAGCTATCTACATAGACTTTGTTGATATTCTTTGAGATAAAAGATGAATCCTCGAGTTGATAAATTAATGTTAAACTAAGGTTGTTTTTTGACATCTTTAGAGCCCAACATTTTGGCGCTATTGCCAGGGAAGAATGTCAAAGGTAGCATAGATTGTGCCTCTGGAGGATAAGGTATTGAAGATGGAAGGTAAGAACCTATGCAAGCAATAAGTAAGATGCTTATACCAGCGCCTACCTCCAGCTGACGCATTAAGAGGTTGCATAGGTGTTTTTTTTCCTTTTTTTGATTTTTTTCCTTTTGTTGTGTGAAGTGTGTATGACTAAGAAGAAAGACGTTGAAAAACCAAAACCTCCACCAGAAATTACCAAATCCCAGGGCTCGGTGCTCCCTAGAAGAAGCACTTTCATAGACGACATCATCCAAAAAGAAGAATCTCAAGCTTCGGTTGGACCTAGAAAAGGATCTACCCGAATCCCTTAGGTGGCAGCTTCACCAACTGTAGCCCATGCCGAGATTCATAGCAAAACTGAAGGGATTGATCTAAGCTTCCAGAGCATAGATCTTCCACCCCTCAACCCTTTAGGAGAGGGAAACTCTTGTAATCTGGAGGAAGGAGAAGGAGAAACTAGTGGGATAACTAAGACAGACCCACCACCCGATCCTGAATCTCCTGTGAAAGAAGAAGGCATACCCGAAATCCCAGATAGAGGGAGTGAAATCAAATCCCCTAGAGGATCAGATAACCAATCAATTCAAATAAAATATCCGGATCAAGAAATCCCTAAAGATTTCTGGCATATTTTCGATCAAATGGCACAACCAAATCCACAACGTCCCCAGACTTCCACTTTGGAATATCCGATAGTTGATCCAATCGCCAATGCCCCCATGAAGGTTATTCCCCTACAAAACCTACCAACCTTTCATGGATTAATCTCAAAAGACTTGGATGCATTCTTATTTGAATTTGATGTCCTATGTAAAGGGTATGATTACACCTATGAACCCCAAAAATTAAAATTGTTCCCCTCCACTTTGAAAGGAGTAGCTCTACATTGGTTCATGGGATTAGGGGGAGGAACTATAAACTCATGGGATGAGATGAAACAAGCCTTCTTGACAAAATATCAGGATTATTATAGAACCAAAGACTTAAAAGATGAAATATTTCAAATGATTGCAAAAGAAAATGAATCATTAGAAGAATATGTAGAGAGATTTCAATATAATTTACAAATATCACCCTATGGCACGCTACCAGGGGAAGTACTTAACGCAACTCTGATTAAAGGTATGAAAGATGAATGGGTAGAAACGTTGAATTTAATGGGGAAAGGTGACATTTATCAAGAAACTTATGATGACATTGTCCTATTGTGCATCAGGTGCTCAAGAGGAAGTTCACGGACCAGATCAGGGATGCGTACCCCCCTCACCAGAAATAACAATATTACCAGCGGGGGTGTTACTTGAGATGAAGTTGGTAATTGTTATCGCTCAGTTTGTAGTTTAGGTCAAGTAGCTGAAGGGTAAGGGTCAAACTGGCGTAACATGAGCTTCCCCATCCACTATCACCTCGATGGGGGGCTCTTTCTATTTAGGGTGGCTAAGCCCAAGGGAGACGTCCCTGGCAATCTGGGGTTTTGAAAGGAAAAGGCTCAAAGGATTAAGGCTAGTTTCGCTTTCACAGATTACCGCCAAGAAGATAGTCAAATGAAGAAAAACCACAGAAGAGGTACCTACTTGCGAGACAAGACAACAATGACACTAGTACATGAAATAGTGGTTAATACTTCATTTATCAATGACTATCAATATTTAATGTACATGAGCATAAACAACAGTAAATATTGACGAATTCAATGTTTGCAATAATGACAATGGCATATAATCTTACTTTGTCAATAAACACTGGAACATCATAACATCTAATGAAAATAATCAATCCTTAAATTAATCAATGCATTAAATATCATTAATTTCTCATATACAAGAAGTTGCTGTGTCAGGTATGCTAGAGATGACGTCAGCTTCTTCTAGGGTTAGTATGATAGACAAGAAGGTCAACGTTTTGCAATTTAGCCAATGAAAATTACCAATATATCAATGTCTATCATTGGATGATCAAGCCACAGTATTTTCTATCAACCAAAAGATTTATAAAGCCATGACATCGTCATTTTCTGCTAGGTTAGTAGACGTTAGGGTTAGTTAGGTTTTCAAATTTGAGAGTTTTGAAAGATTGTTTTTGCACAACAAGCACATCGTTGGAGAGAAAAACCAGTGCCTTAGGGTATTATGGAGTCAAAAGTAAAGGCAAGGTCTCAGGAGGATCAAAATCTAAAGACTAGAGAGTTAGGTTCTATGGTGCTGCAATGGCAAGGCCCTAGAATCAAAACCCTACGGGAAGGAGGCTCATTCCGGTGTTGCTTAAGCAAGGCCTCATGCTCCTTCCTCTTTCTATAAATATTCTTGGCAAAACGGCTAGCTTTAAAACACAAGTCTAAGGGAGAAAAGTGTTGCGGGGGCAAGGCTCTTCAAACTCTAGAAGGCTAAAACCCTAGGTGTAGAATCAACTAGGCCTAGGACGTCTCCTCTCTTCAACTTATATTCAAATGCTAACTCAGAAAAAGGATGATTAGTGTAGCAACGACTAGGCTACATCTTCCTTAATCAATGGCTAAAACAAGTTTCTCAAGCATGGGGACATATAGCAAGGACCTACTTGTGTGCTTGCTACCTAGGGTTTCAAGATTAAGCAATATAATAGCAATGTAATAGCAAATGTAAGAGATTAAACCTACAACCATTCATTCAAGAAGTTTTGCATGAAAAATACACTTACAAATCATGAAGAATGCTCATCAAACCCTAGTTGTAAGCCTTCCAATGAGAGAAACACCATAAAAATGCCAAGAAGAATCCTCCACAAGAGTTGCGCCTCACTTCCAAGAGAAAAATACCAAGACAAAAGACAAAAGTAGATCTCTCACAAGAGAGTGAGTTATGTTATGTTTAAAATGAGGTCCAACGTCCTCTATTTATATCAACCAATGACCTTTTAATTAAATCTTAGGTCATTAAAACAGTCGACAAGGCTGACTAACAATTTTACACTATTTTTACCTTCATCTGCTAGAAAATGTCATAATATGAGCTAAAAGGGGGACGTCAAGCCCTTCTGAGGGAGACGTTGGCCCTTTTTGGGCAAGCTCAGCATCCAGAAAACCAAACATTGGCCCTTCTAGGGCTCCTCTCGGCTGCCACACGTGCCAAATGACCTCAACACCCTACCACACGCTCCAGACAACATCCAGCTCTCTCAAGTGACGTCCTGTCCATCAAAAGCAAACGTCCCATCTGCAGTGGGTGATCCCCCCTAGGCCGGGCTCTGCCAAAGTGTCCTGGGTGGAACGTCCTTCTTCCTTCTCATGCAGTGGCTCATCACAATGTTGTCCTGTCTCTGCCATCTCGGCAACCATCTGATGGGCTCTTCAACCCCATGGAGGTCCGAGCTAATCATATCCCCATGTGTACCAGTCCATTGGTACCTGTCCGCCGGGTATGGTCCTGCACATCAAAAACTACTCCCTCCACGGGCTCATCAGTCCTCGAGATCATAGCAATGTCAATCATGTTTCATCATTAAATTTATCAAATACATGCATAAAACCCATAGCATATCCTCTAAGAGCTCAAAGACATTACACATATCTACCGTACAAAGTTGAAGAAACAAAAAGGACAACCTATTGGGATAATATACACAAGAAAAGGAAAGTTTCCACAAAGGATCATTCAAGCCATGTTCATGAGGTGATATGGTCTAGGGATGTCCAGTCATAGTAAGNGTAGGAGGTGAGTTGTACCCGTCATGGATGCACTTTTTCCAAGCCCCTTTATTGCCTTTATTCTTTATTTATTGCTTTTCTTTTCTTTTTACTTCAAGGCCTGACCAGAGGACACTGCCTTGGCGTGGTGACCAGAGCTAACAGTGTTACCCACTGGTATTTTTTCACAAATGATAAGGCTGGCTCGTGATGATACCCCCTTTCCGTTGGCCATGCAACCAAAGGTCATTGCCCTAGCGTGGTGACCAGATAATGGCAATGTCATATTGCTATATACCTATGAACATAATGGGCCAGCTCATGATGAGACCTCCCATCCTCTTGGTTAAGTCTTGTTTTTGTTATTTTTCTTAGAGTCCCTTTTGTTTCTTATTGAGAGGCCTTTTATTGCCTTCTCAGGGATTCCTGGGCGAAGCATCTCTAGGTTTCATTTCTTATGGCTTTTATCTTTTACCAGGTGCTTTTACCCCCTGGGCCTTTAGCCCCTTCTTCCCACAAGACAAAGTGTAACCCTCAAAAGGTCATCCTAATGGTCGGACTAGGGGAATGGGATGGATGTATGGGAGATAAGGTGTAAAATGATAGAATGGTGGGAGCGGACGATGGCTCTGCAAACCCCCCCCGGTGGCTAACAAAAACCCATGAATACAAGCTTGCTTAGGTCACCCCGTTAATCCCCCCAATCAATGGTCAAGTGGATTAGTGTAAGATCCAAGAAGTCATTAGAAATGTAAGGAACCTGATGCATATATAAGAAGGTTATAACGATCAAACATGACACATACCATGATACCTTGGACCAATTACCTCATGGAGCAAGAGTCTTCTCTAATGCAAGTCCAAGCCGATGGTGATGGAAGCTGATGCTGCTAACAGGACAAGTCTGGCGAAGAAGAAGAAGGATGGGCCCTCCAGGGCCATGCTCAGGTCAATCCTGCTCTTGGTACTCCATGTCTAGGACATGTGGGCCTCGAGACATGATCTCCTAGTTATCCCTATATATCGGGGATAACAGTAATCTCTTAGAAAACTTTAAAACATACATTCTGAGCACTCTGACTACACAATTGGATGTGTTGCAGGCCAAACAGAAAAAAATAGAAGCAGAACAAACATTAGCCATATTTTGCCACAGGTACAGAAGAAAACATGGTCCAAGGGATTTCCCTTTGGACGTGGTCCGGGTTTGCACTATCTGCGCCAAGGATCATGACACAGAACAATGACCATTGCTTCCTGGACTGAAATCTTTCTTTAGGGAAGCAGAAGAAGAAACAAAGCCATTATATCTGATGGCTCAGCGTCGTCAATGGCAGAATCGACCTCCAAATACATTGCAGGGCCCTTCCTCTTTCTTCTCCAGACAGTATAACCAACTTCAAGCTCCTGGTAGCACATGGCAGGGTTAGCCATTTACTAATCAAAACTAGCAACCCCAACAATACCCACTTGCAAATCCCACTTGGAAAAACTAGCCCGCTGCAACCCCTGCTTGGCAGAATCAACCAACTGCAACTTCTACTTGGCCTAACTCACAATATCCCACCTCATCCTGGAAAAACTCAAATAACAACATTTACCCTTCAAAGTGGCCCAACATGACTGCCCAAAACCCAAATTGGAATCAGAATTGGCAACGCCCCTTGGGGATAAGCAATCAACCCATGGGGATGGCCCCTCAAACTTAGCCTACGTTACAAGCCCCATTTCAATTGTCCCAAAATCCACAATCCCAATTGCGCCTTCAACTACCAGCCCAACCTCACCCAAATCCAAATAACAGACCGGCTCAGCTCGTCCAGATTATGGAAAATGGAGAAGGAGAAATCAACTCGGTAGGGTGCAGCTAACTACGATTAAGGTCGAGACAAATAATCTCTCCTAAAGAAAATAATGTTTTTCAAGGGCAGGAGAGTGAAAAACAACCAACGATAACACCCTCGACTATGGTAATAACAGAAGAAATTGAGCAGGGTGGAAACACAGTTGAATCACAAGATCCTGATAAGGATGTAACACCCTCCCCTCCGTTCCCCAAAAGATTGATGATAGAAAAATCGTCTGTATATCCCAACTTCGACCTTGTAGGGAAACTCAATAATTTATATATCAAGATTCCACTCATGTAAGCTCTTCAGGACATCCCAATCTATGCAAAAACAATCAAGGAGCTATGTGGGAGAAATCCCGTCAGGAAAATTAAAAATACATCATCAACAATCCGCGTGGTAGGAGCCTTGTCTGATCTAATTTTAGGTAGACAAGAACCGGTTAAATATGCAGATCCGAGGAATACCATAGTGACAGTTCAGATCCAGGGCTGCTCTTTTCCCAATACACTAGTTGATTTGGGAGCAACCATCAACATCCTGACTATGGAAACCTGCAATCCTTGGGTTTTAGCTCCTTCGAACCCACAACAATAATGCTGTAGGTGGCAGATCGACTGGTAGTTCGACCAGTTGGCACATTACATGATATAGCCATCTTTGTCGACTCTTGGGAATATCCGGCGGACTTCCTCATCATCAATCCAAGAGGTGGACTTGAAGGGAATCCATTGATATTGGGCAGGCCATGGCTTGCAACAACAGATGCGTACATAGGATGTCGAACATGAAATATGACAATCACTAGAGAGGGTATCACGAAGAACCTCATTTTATATCCTCCTGCTAAACCAAGTCCAACTTTTGTATATCCACAATTGCCACCACCATGATACCCATAGAGGGATTTACAAGCCCCTCTTACGCAAGAAGAAGCCCTCAAACTTAAAAATAAACTAGAGGATGACGTAATCAAAGGGTTTATCAATGATCCGACCACCATAAGCAACCCAACCTGCCAGATGCTCCAAGTTGTTCTAGACTGTGAAGCACAGGGGGACCTGCTGGAGATTTAATGGAACAACAAATTCCAACTACATTCGTTCATAACAACAAACCCATCGAGAATGCACCCGGGAGGCCTCTAAACATCAATGCCAATTTAGATGAACAACAACAGCAAAAGCTAATTCATGTCCTCTCCAAATACCAACAATCTTTTGCATGGGAATATTCTGATATGAAAGGTATTGATCCACAACTCTGCACACACCACATTTATGTTGAAAAATATTCTTGGCCTATCCGACAACCACAGAGGAGATTAAATCCTCACCTCGGGGATATCATTAAAGAAGAATTACAAAAATTGTTGTACGTAGATTTTATATATCCCATCTCAGATAGTCGGTGGGTTTCCCCATTAGTGATCGTCACAAAGAAAAATGGGAAATGGCACATCTGTGTTGACTACAGGGAACTTAACAAAGCCACTCAAAAAGACCACTTCCCTTTGCCCTTCATTGACCAGGTCCTGGATACATTGGGAGAAAAGAAATTCTTTTCTTTTCTAGACGGTTTTAGTGGGTACAATGAGATTCAGATTGCTCCAAAAGATCAAGATAAAACTACATTCACATGCCCCTGGGACACTTTTGCATACAGAGTATTACCCTTTGGACTTTGTAATTCTCCAGCCACTTTTCAAAGGGCCATTCTGAGCATATTCAATGATCTAATCAAGGAAGGACTTAAAGTCTATATGGATGATTTCACTCCTTATGGCGACGACTTCGATCAAGCACTGAATAACTTGGAGAAAATACTAGAGCGATGCATTGCGACCAGGTTATGTTTAAGCCACAAAAAGTGTCACATGATGATGACAGAAGGTGTGGTACTAGGGCATTATATCTTTGCAGATGGAATTAGGGTAGACCCAGAAAAGATAGAGGTAATCCTTAATCTACCTACACCACACACACAAACTGAGGTATGTAGTTTCCTTGGCGCTTCAGGATACTATAGTAGGTTTATGGAAAATTTTGCAAGAACCGATGCACCTTTACATGCTTTGACTGGTAATGTAGAATTTTAGTGGTCTGACAAGTGTGATGTGAAATTTGCAGGACTCAAAAAATTGATCTCAACAACACCGGTGTTGAGGGGGGAAAATTGGAAAATACCATTTCACATCTCCATCGATGCATCAGATATTGCCATAGGCGCTGTCCTCAGATAGGAGGAGGAGAAGAAACCTTACACCATTTATTTTATTAGCAAGAATCTTAATCCAGCTGAACTTAATTATATAGTAACAGAGAAAGATTTTTTAGCTGTTATACATGCCATCAATAAATTCCGTCATTATATAATAGGCTATCCGATCATTCTGTATACTGATCATTCTGCTATCAGATATCTGGCTAATAAACCAATTACTAATGGATGGGTCACTCGATGGTTGTTATTATTGAAGGAATTTGATATCACCATCAAAGATCGACCGGGGAGAAAAAACCTTGTCGCAGACTTCCTATCCCGCATACCCAAAACATATGACTCCTTAACATTCGAAGACTGATTTCTAGATGAGCATCTGTTTGTCGTTACTACAAAACCACCTTGGTACGTTGACGTGGCAAATTACCTGATAGCAGGAAGATTACCACCACATCTTTCATCAAAGGAAAGAAAACTGATCATCCAACGTAGCACACGATTCGCCTGGATCAACATATATCTCTTCCATACAAGAGAGCTAATCTCCAGATCCGCAGATGCATATGAGATGACGAAATCTATGACATATTAAAAGCTGGGCATGATGAGCCCTGTGGTGGGCATTTTGCAGACCGCAGGACTGGACACAAAATTCTGCAGATGGGCTATTATTGGCCCTCAATATTCAGAGACGCAAAGAAATACGTCCAAACCTACAATAATTGTCAACGGATGGGAAAACCAGGTCAGGCTGATGAAATGCCTTTGAAAGCACAAGTAGTTGCGGAACCATTTGAGAGATGGGCACTAGACTTCGTTGGCCACTTCAATCCAAAGTCAATTCAGAAGGCCTATATTCTAGTCGCAACAGACTACATGACTAAATGGGTAGAGGCAGAAGCCTTGCCAAATGCACCATAAGAAGTAGTCATCAAATTTCTTTTCAAATTATTCATACACTATGGACTACCAAGAGGTAATTACTGATGGGGGGTCACAATTTACAGCTCATAGAATCACCACCACCCTGGATAATTATCATATCAAACACATAATTACTTCTCCGTACCATCCACAAGAAAATGGGCAAGTAGAAAGCACCAACAAAGTCCTGGAGGAAATCCTGACAAAGACTGTCTCAACAAACAGACAGAATTGGGCTTCTGAGCTCCCAAATGCCTTATGGGCTTACCGCACAACATGGCATAATACCACTGGCTAATCTCCTTACCATTTAGTCTATGGCAAAGAACCCATCTTCCCAATCGAGTTTGAAATCAAGACTCTAAGGATGGCCTAGGAAATCATATTGGATCTTACAAAAGCACATAAACAACGCCTTCAACAACTCAACAAATTGGACGAAGCACACATGTCTGCTATAGAGCGCACAACCGTTATTCAGCAACAGAGAACGACTTGGCACGATAAGCATATAAAAAAAAAACTATTTAAAAAAGGAGATTGGGCGCTCCTCTATGATTCCAGATTTCAGGATTTTTTGGGAAAATTACAGACACGGTGGCTAGGACCATATGAAATCAGTGAATTCCATGATAATGGCACAGTCACCTTAAGCACCATCGACGGGTCCGGATCTCCATTTCGGGTCAATGGACACTGGCTACGACTCTATCATCAGCCGCCCTCAAAAGAATATTTTTACCAAGAGGTAAGTAAGGACCCTACCGTTCAAATTTTGTCTGGATGGGAAGGTAATCCAGCCACCCCAACTCCATAAATGTTGAAATCTGTTGACATTGTACATACTGTATATAATTTTGTTTTCTGTAGATTTTATTTAGTTTTTTATTATTTTCGACAGTCATTTGAGAAAATCAAAACTAGGGAGGATAACTATGATGAACTCAATTAGCACCCTTTTTCTGTTCCGAACTCCCGCTTCATCTCATTACCCATACCCTGTCTTCCGCAGAGAAATGAATGTGTCATGATTCAACAACAAAAATTGGGAAACTATAATAAAATTTATAACATTAACAAACCATCCATTACTTAATTTTGAAATAAACATACTCATAAATGAATTTAGTTGATGAAGAATCAACCTTGAATTCAAGCAAAATACATTACCAGGTTTCTACAAATTCAGATTGTCATGAACGGAACAATTGTTGTTCCTTTTGCGCGCCTACTGTTCCTTTGAACGGAACAATTGTTGTTCCTTTTGCGCGTCTGCTATTCCTTTGAAAAGAACAATTGTTGTTCCTTTTGCGCGCCTGTTGTTCCTTTGAACGGAACAATTGGTGTTCCTTTTGCACGACTGTTGTTCCTTTGAACGGAACAATTTTTGTTCCTTTTGTGCGTTTGTTGTTCCTTTGAACGGAAAAATTGTTGTTCCTTTTTGCACATCTATTGTTCATTTCACCGTTTCTTCCTTGCTGATAAAATGCTAAACCTTTCCGTTGGGGTACAACTTTCACCAAATAATTTTCACCAGCATTATTTTTAATGATCTATCATTATTTTGTGGACTATCTCCCATACCTTATCAAATTTCTTTTTGGATCACTTCCTTCGAAATATCTTAAACCTTGTTCATAATCTTTAACCACCATAATTCGTTACTTTTCCCTTATACATTACACTTAATGATACCTCACATTTATAATTAATAAGGAATTTGCAACACACTTTTACTTGGCATCCTTACACTTCTTTACGCCATCCCTTACTATTAAGGAGTAGATGAGCCTCCCTTCATACACTCAAAAAAGAAAAAAAAAAGAAAAAAGAAATATATATATATATATATATAAAATTTCTTTCTTTTTCC
Source organism: Picea mariana (assembly GCA_032191745.1). NCBI lineage: Eukaryota > Viridiplantae > Streptophyta > Pinopsida > Pinales > Pinaceae > Picea > Picea mariana. The sequence goes on along the minus strand of JASDQU010101789.1, from coordinate 151,228 downwards.
ACAAATAATAGGGGGTCTCATCATGAGCCAACCTACCACGATCATAGGATAATAACCTAAGTGACATTCCCACTTTGGCTACAACATCAGGGCAATGGCCTTTGACATTCTCTTTTGTGAAAGGACAAGAGGTCTCATCACGAGCTAACTTGTTCACTTAAGTTACACTCTAGTGAGTGGTATTATCATCATCTAGATACCAAACCAGGATAATGGTCTTTTTCGGAAAAACTTAAAAACTTTCAAAATAAATAAATAATATAAATATATAAAATTTCTTTCTTTTCCCACAAAGAATAGGGGGTCTCATCACGAGCTAGCCTACCACGATCATAAGATAATAACCTAGGTGAAATTCCCACTATGGCTACCACACCAGGGCAATGGATTTTGACATTTTCTAGTCAAAGGACAAGGGGTCTCATCACAAGATGACTTGTTCACCTAGGTTACAATCTAGTGAGTGGCATTATCACTATGGCTACCAAACCAGGATAATGGTCTTTTTGAAAAAGACGATTCAAACAAGTATCAAGGATACAGGCTCATCTCAGGGTTAAAAGGCAACCCTGTCGAGGATATGGATGCTTGCTGGCGACAGTGGCTCTGCCTGTGGTATGGAAGTTACCTTAAAGGCCAAGTTTCTGCATCTCTCTAGATTCCCTTCACTCAATAACGAGACTAGCATTTCGGTTGTATGCAATGACACGGAGAAGTAACAACATTATGATATGTGGGATATTATTTAACTGAACAGATTTAATTTCTTCGGCGCATGTACCCTTAAAGCATTCTTTTAAGTATCGGTATTTTCAATTCCACAAAAGCGGATTAACATTTAATGACTACCGTTAAATATGTTGTTTGAACATAAATCATTAATTCCCATTGGCAGCTGCCATACAATCATTACTTCTCACCATCAACACCTACAATCATTACTCTTCCTTATGCCGATGGTTGAGATCGACCTTTCTATTAATGAGGGGAGTGGATGCTTGACACGCTTCTCAATACAGATAGTAATGATTGTAATAAATACCTTCATTTGTATACATTTGTTGTCTCTGATATTTTCTATTCTCGATAATTTTTCCTCCAAGCTGGTCTAACCACGTCTGCTACCAGGAACGATAGTTGTCCATATTTTCTCACAAAATGGGTGGCAGAGGTGTGCGCAGGGAACCTACTTTACTAAAGCTTACAGAGTACTTCAACCGACTGCAAGGATATGACACGAATGTCATGCTTGAATTATTTCAGAATCTGTAGGGGGAAAACTCTATTGTGCGGGGCATACAAATCTTAGTCACCCCAGAAATCTTAGCAGAGGTCACAGGCCTCCCTAACATGGGCATTCAGTGGACAGAACGATACACAACATTGAAGGAAGCTGTGGAAACCTTCACAGACCCTGGCGAAGAATTGGATAAGAAAGGAAAGGGACTCAATCCCAGTACCCTCAGAGAACCATGGAAGGAACTTGTAGGGATAATTCAGAGGTACATCACTTGTGATGGACGATATGATGTAATTCCACCTCACCACCTCAAATTATTGGCAGCTTTAAAACAACGGTTAGTACTTAATCTACCTTTCTTTCTGAATGCCATATTACATGAGGTTTCCCTAAGAACACAAAAATCCAAGGACCCTGTTACTGTTATCATCCACCGTAGATTAGTTAAATTGATAACAAATAAAGAACTAAGTCAAACTCAATTGACCCGGGATAACTTGATTGAGGCCAATAGACCTCCACAACTAGAGAAACCTGAATTCTTCCATGAAGAACCACCACAGGAAATCGAAGATAGACAGGTAGAGGAGACTACTACCCAAAGAGAAATCCCATCTTCTCAAACTGAAGTTGAGGTAGACCTTGCCCAAATCACAGAGACCCAGACCTCACAAACACAAGCATTAACGAAAAAGAGGAAGAGAGCAACAACTTCCCCTACAACCATCATTCAGACAAGGAGAAAAAGTAGACGAAACCAAGAAACAACTGAAGCAATTCAGGATACAACAAAACAACCTGAAGAAGTTCAAAATTCTACAGAACAGTCTCCACGCGAGAATGCTCAAGGAATTAGACAAGAAGAACAGACCTCACAAAGGAATGATCAGGAAGACACCCAACTGACATTAGGGCATCTGACAGAACAATTTATGAAGAGCTATAAGGTAGAAATAGTCCAGGTTTTGGAAATCTTGGGAACCTCAATTGACAGAGGTGCAAATAATCCATAAAAATTCCCAGAACAACCCTCCTCTTCAAAACCAGTTGAATATTTTCCTGACATTGAAATGTCTTTTCCTGAGGACAGAGCACAGGAAGAACCCCATTTTGAAACAAGAAGCCCTCTTGGACAGATAGAACAGTTGGAAGGAACAGAGGAACAACCATCTGCTGGCCATAATGAAGAAGGCCTTGAGACCTCTCATAAACAAAAATCAGCCAAGAGCGTTAAGAAAATTAGAAAGTTAAAAAAAGAAAATAAACTATTAATGAAAAAGGATAAGAAGGCTGAAGTATTAAAGCAGAAGGTAGTTAAACTCAAGGAAATTATTAAGGAATTGAGGAAACAGTTAGAACAGGCAGATAAAGCCCACAGAAGAAAGAAGAACAAAAGGGCCAGAGTACAAGGAAGAAACCCTCTTCCTAAAGAAGCAGTTAGTACAAATTTTGTAGGGATACAGACAGATCCTGAAGAAATAGTAGTGGAAGAAACAATAGCTTAGAATGAGGAAGCACCTCCTTTAGAAACACAGGAAAATATGACAGCTACAAAAGCAATTGATGCTGAGGGGCAGACAGACACCCCGATATTAGAGGAAATATCTCAACTCCTTGAGCAGAATGCTACCATCATGAGATTGGAGGAAGAATTGATGCAGTCTCAACAAACCCTGGTTCAAAACAGAAATGAGTTACTGACTATGGCAGAACACCAAGCACTCCAGTCCCGGAAACGGAGTGTTATTGTGGACAGGTTGGAAGCAGAACTTATACAGGTCCAATGAGCATTAACTCAATCCAGGGAAGAGATGGACGCTATGGAAGAATACCAAGCATCCCAATCTCAAGCACAGGGTGTCACCATCGATAGACTAAAGGCAGAGTTGGGACAAATCCAACAAGCATTGGCTCAACACCAAGATGAAATGGTAACTAGGATTGAATATCAAAAGATTGTTAAAGAATTGAAGGACATGACAGCAACAGAGGGTGAGACCTATGCTGCGCTCACCAGAGCCCAAGGGAAGATCAAAAAGGTGCAAACCCAATTAGAAAAAGCTTAGGAGAAAATCAAGGAAATCTGTGATGTCTACTCTGATGCTATTAATTGTAGATCCCCTGCCACAAATTACACTTTATTCTTGCTGGAACGATATTTTTTATTGAGAGTGAAGGCCATGAAAGCAGGAAAACCTATTTCTTTTGCCACTGTACCTGAGTTTATTTCATGTTTCAGAGAGCAGGATGAAAATGTACAATACTTTTTGTCTGAATTGTACTTTCATAATTTCATTCTGGAAGAAAAAAGGGAAGATAACCCTGGCCCATTCATAGGCGATATACAGTTTCAAGCATTTATGTCATTTACTTAGAATCAAGTTAGATGGGGTAAAGCTCATAAAACCTTCCTAAAAAGGGAAGCTGGTCTAGATCTTTGGGTTAGGGGGGAACCTCCAAAGTCCTTTCCAACCATTATGCGACATAAAACCTTTATGAAAAGAAAATGGGTCGTAGACTCCTTGGCCCCCATCCATATACAGGTCATACGTTCAGGTATCACTCGCTTTAGGGAGCTTAAGGATGAAGCTCTTGCTGCCTCTAAACTAGGATGGGATGCCTCCTCCAGTGAAGTAAAGAGTAGGGAGCCCTTTGGGTATAGGAATTTCTTTGAAGCTACCTTCAGAATAGAGAGGTATTCTAGATTGCTCCAAGAGGAAGGGCCTACTTGGATTGGGTGCAGATATAATCCCCCTATCATCTGGTTCCCTCCAGAAAGTTACCAAAAAGATTATCAAATTAACAAGAAGTGGGAGGATGCTCCTTTTGGAAAACTCAAAAGAAGCAATGGGTTCAGAAGGCGTGGTGAACCAACCTTTCCATCTTACAACATTACTGCTTTACATGTAATGTCTCAGCTTGCATGAGGACATGCAAGAAGGTAAGCTGGGGGGTATGTTAGGTTATGAAAAAGGTATAAATATCTTCCTTTTTCCCACATTTCATGATATCATCTTGATTGACTTTTCAGTTATTTAGAAGCAAATAGAATAGAAAATGAATAATATACTCTTTAGTGTTGTTGTTGGAGATTAGATTACATAGATCCTAAATATGATTGGAATTGTCTAGTTTTATTACAGGATTGGTTAAATATTGTCAAACCCAAGATAGCAAGGGGAATCTTGAAGATGTGCAAGCTATTGGAGGTTGAAGACTTTATGGTGCAAAGTAGTTTTGAAGATAATTGAGTTGCTTATTGTAATAGTAAAGCGATCCTGAGGATCTCTTGATCCTCAGGATAGCTTAATTTACCCAGATTATTGTAACATATAAGGGGTAAATAGATCTTGAAAGGGAGAAGAATTGCACTCAAGAATTGAGAATATAGAATTGCTATGCATTAGCAGTTTCTGTAAAATGTTGTACCAGCTATGAAATCAATGGAAGCTTCAAGCGGTTTTACAATTTTTATATACTAGGTTTCAAATAGCAGTGCTTCTAAGGATCGAGGGCCCAGTCTGAAGGAGCTACTGTTCCACCTGTAATTGTATCAGTTCAGATTTTGTTTTGTGATTCGATTCTCTTTTATAGTAGTTAACGAACACATAAGTGTGTTGATGATTTCATGTCAATTGCAAGAAATAGATATTCCCTGAAGCATTAAATGGTTGTTGTTCCAATTCCTATTACTGAGATTCAATGCGTGATGGTTCCTCATAAATTCACATTTGTTGTTCCTTTCATTTAGTTCACATTCGATGTTCCTTCTACTTAGGTTACATTTGTTGTTCCTTTTACTTAGTTTACATTTGCTTCTCCTTTCCTCTAGAATATAGTTGATGTTCCTTTCAATAGAAAGACAATTGTTGTCTCTTTTCAATTAGATTACAGTCTCCGTTCCTTTCCATAGATAGAGTAATTCGCCTTTTTCTTTTCAGCAATTTGATTCATAATGATAGTCATTTCTGCAAGTCTTTAGCTAGATTCAATTACTGTTCTTAAAATGAATTCAATAGATTAGCTAGTTCCTTTCCTTTTACACAGCTTTAGATTTCAATTCTTAGAATCTTTAATGAATGTTTGAGGAACTTGATTGTTGATAAACTCAGATTTGCTTTCACTACACGATTTTAGCCTCTATGAGCTATCTGCATAGACTTTGCCAATATTCTTTGAGATAAAAGATGAATCCTCGGGTTGATAAATTAATGTTAAACTAAGGTTGTTTTTAGACATCTTTAGAGCCCAACATTTTGGCGCCGTTGTTGGGGAAGAATGTCAAAGGTAGCATAGATTGTGCCTCTGGAGGATAAGGTATTGAAGATGGAAGATAAGAACCTACGCAGGCAATAAGTAAGATGCGTATACCAACGCCTACCTCCAGCTGACGCATTAAGAGGTTGCATAGGTGTTTTTGTTCCTTTTTTTTATTTTTTTCCTTTTGTTGTGTGAAGTGTGTATGACTAAGAAGAAAGACCTTGAAAAACCAAAACCTCCACCAGAAATTACTGAATCCCAGGGCTCGGTGCTCCCTAGAAGAAGCACTTTCATAGACGACATCATCCAAAAAGAAGAATCTCAAGCTTCGGTTGGACCTAGAAAAGCATCTACCCGAATCCCTTAGGTGGAAGCTTCACCAACTGTAGCCCATGCAGAGATTCATAGAAAAATTGAAGGGACTGAGCTAAGCTTTTAGAGCACAGATCTTCCACCCATCAACCCTTTAGGAGAGGGAAACTCTTGTAATCTGGAGGAAGGAGAAGGAGAAACTAGTGGGATAACTAAGACAGACCCACCACCCGATCCTGAATCTCCTATGAAAGAAGAAGGCATACCCGAAATCCCAAATAGAGGGAGTGCAATCAAATCCCCTAGAGGATCAGATAACCAATCAATTCAAATAAAATATCCAGATCAAAAAATCCCTAAATATTTCTGGCATATTTTCAATCAAATGGCACAACCAAATCCACAACGTCCCCAGACTTCCACTTTGGAATATCCGATAGTTGATCCAATCGCCAATGCCCCCATGAAGGCTATTCCCCTACAAAACCTGCCAACCTTTAATGGATTAATCTCAGAAGACCCGGACGCATTCTTATTTAAATTTGATGTCCTATGTAAAGGGTATGATTACACCTATGAACCCCAAAAATTAAATTGTTCCCCTCCACTTTGAAAGGAGCAGCTCTACGTTGGTTCATGGGATTAGGGGGAGGAACTATAAACTCATGGGATGAGATGAAACAAGCCTTCTTGACAAAATATCAGGATTATTGTAGAACCAAAGACTTAAAAGATGAAATATTTCAAATGACTGCAAAAGAAAATGAATCATTAGAAGAATATGTAGAGAGATTTCAATATAATTTACAAATATCACCCTATGGCACGCTACCAGGGGAAGTACTCAAGGCAACTCTGATTAAAGGTATGAAAGATGAATGGGTAGAAACGTTGAATTTAATGGGGAAAGGTGACATTTATCAAGAAACTTATGATGACATTGTCCTATTGTGCATCAGGTGCTCAAGAGGAAGTTCACGGACCAGATCAGGGATGCGTACCCCCCTCACCAGAAATAACAATATTACTAGTGGGGGTGTTACTTGAGATGAAGTTGGTAATCTCTTAGAAAACTTTAAAACATACATTCTGAGCACTCTGACTACACAATTAGATGTGTTGCAGTCCAAACAGAAAAAAACAGAAGCAGAACAAACGTTAGCCATATTTTTCCACAGGTACAGAAGAAAACATGGTCCAAGGGATTTTCCTTTGGACGCGGTCCGGGTTTGCACTATCTGCGCCAAGGATCATGACACATAACAATTCCCATTGCTTCCTGGACTGAAATATGTCTTTAGGGAAGCAGAAGAAGAAACAGAGCCATTATATCTGATGGCTCAACGTCGTCAGTGGCAGAATCGACCTCCAAATACATTGCAGGACCCTTCCTCTTTCTTCTCCGGACAGTATAACCAAATTCAAGCTCCTGGTAGCACATGGCAGGGTCAACCATTTACTAATCAAAACTGGCAACCCCAACAATACCCACCTGCAAATCCCACTTGGAAAAACTAGCCCGCTGCAACCCCTGCTTGGCAGAATCAACCAACTGCAACTTCTACTTGGCCTAACTCACAATATCCCACCTCATCCTAGAAAAACTCAAATAACAACATTTACCCTTCAAAGTGGCCCAACATGACTGCCCAAAACCCAAATTGGAATCAGAATTGGCAGCGCCCCATGGGGATAAGCAATCAACCCATGGGGATGGCCCCTCAAACTTAGCCTATGTTACAAGCCCCATTTCAATTGTCCCAAAATCCACAATCCCAATTGCGCCTTCAACTACCAGCCCAACCTCACCCAAATTCAAATAACAGACCGACTCAACTCGTCCAGATTATGGAAAATGGAGAAGGAGAAATCAGCTCGGTAGGGTGCAGCGAACTACGATTAAGGTCGGGACAAATAATCTCTCCTGAAGAAAATAACGTTTTTCAAGGGCAGGAGAGTTAAAAACAAACAACGATAACACCCTCGACTATGGTAATAACAGAAGAAATTGAGCAGGGTGGAAACACAGTTGAATCACAAGATATTGATAAGGATGCAACACCCTCCCTTCCGTTCCCCAAAAGATTGATGATAGAAAAATCGACCGTATATCCCAACTTCGACCTTGTAGGGGAACTCAAGAATTTATATATCAAGATTCCACTCCTGCAAGCTCTTCAGGACATCCCAATCTATGTAAAAACAATCAAGGAGCTATGTGGGAGAAAACCCGTCAGAAAAATTAAAAATCCATCATCAATAGTCCGTGTGGTAGGAGCCTTATCTGATCTAATTTTAGGTAGACAAGAACCGGTTAAATATGCAGATCCGGGGAATCCCATAGTGACAATTTAGATCCAGGGTTGTTCTTTTCCCAATACACTAGTTTATTTGGGAGAAACCATCAACATCCTGACTATGGAAACCTACAATACCTTGGGTTTTAGCTCCTTCGAACCCAAAACGATAATGCTGCAGTTGGTAGATCGATCAGTAGTTCGACCAGTTGGCACATTACATGATATAGCCATCTCCGTTGACTCTTGGGAATATTCGGCGGACTTCCTCATCATCAATCCAAGAGGTGGACTTGAAGGGAATCCATTTATACTGGGCAGGCCATGGCTTGCAACAACAGATGCGTACATAGGATGTCGAACATGAAATATGACAATCACTAGAGGGGGTATCACGAAGAACCTCATTTTATATCCTCCTGCTAAACCAAGTCCAACTTTCCTATATCCACAATTACCACCACCACGATACCCATAGAGGGATTTACGAGCCCCTCTTACACAGGAAGAAGCCCTCAAACTTAAAAACTAAATAGAGGATGACGTAATCAGTGGGTTTATCAATGATCCGGCCACCATGAGCAACCCAACCTGCCAGATGCTCCAAGCTGTTCTAGACTGTGAAGCACAGGGGGACCTGTTGGAAGATTTAATGGAAAAACAAATTCCAACTACAGCCATTCATAACAACAAACCCATCGAGATTGCACCTGGGAGGCCTCTAAACATCAATGCCAATTTAGATGAACAACAACAACAAAAGCTAATTCATGTCCTCTCCAAATACCAACAAGCTTTTGCATGGGAATATTCTGATATGAAAGGTATTGATCCACAACTCTGCACACACCACATTTATGTTGAAAAAGATTCTCGGCGTATCTGACAGCCACAGAGAAGATTAAATCCTCACCTCAGGGATATCTGTAAAGAAGAATTACAAAAATTGTTGTACGTAGATTTTATATATCCCATCTCAGATAGTCGGTGGGTTTCCCCATTAGTGATCGTCCCAAAGAAAAATGGGAAATGGTGCATCTGTGTTGACTACAGGGAACTTAACAAAGCCACTCAAAAAGACCACTTCCCTTTTCCTTTCATTGACCAAGTCCTAGATACTTTGGCAAGAAAGAAATTATTTTCTTTTCTAGATAGTTTTAGTGGGTACAATCAGATTCAGATTGCCCCAGAAGATCAAGATAAAACTACATTCACATGCCCCTGGGACACTTTTGAATATAAAGTATTACCCTTTGGACTTTGTAACGCTCCAGCCACTTTTCAAAGGGCCATTCTGAGCATATTCAACGATCTGATCAAGGAAGGACTTAAAGTCTATATGGATGATTTCACTCCTTATGGCGACGACTTCGATCAAGCACTGAATAACTTGGAGAAAATACTAGAGCGATGCATTGCGACCAGGTTATGTTTAGGCCACGAAAAGTGTCACATGATGATGACAGAAGGTGTGGTACTAGGGCATTATATCTCTGCAGATGGAATTAGGGTAGACCCAGCAAAGATAGAGGTAATCCTTAATCTTCTTACACCACACACACAAACTGAGGTATGTAGTTTCCTTGGCGCTTCAGGATACTATCATAGGTTTATGGAAAATTTTGCAAGAACCGTTGCACCTTTACATGCTTTGACTGGTAATGTAGAATTTCAGTGGTCTGACAAGTGTGATGTGGAATTTGCAGGACTCAAAAAGTTGATCTCAACAACACCGGTGTTGAGGGGGCCAAATTGGAAAATACCATTTCACATCTCCATCGATGCATTAGATATTGCCATAGGTGTTGTCCTCAGATAGGAGGAGGAGAAGAAACCTTACACCATTTATTTTATTAGCAAGAATCTTAATCTAGTTGAACTTAATTATATAGTAACAAAGAAAGATTTTTTAGCTGTTATACATGCCATCAATAAATTCCGTCATTATATAATAGGCTATCCGATCATTCTGTATACTGATCATTCTTCTATCAGATATCTGGGTAATAAACCAATTACTAATGGACGGGTCACCCGATGGTTGTTATTATTGAAGGAATTTGATATCACCATCAAAGATCGACCCGGGAGAAAAAACCTTCTCACAGACTTCCTATCCCGCATACCCAAAACAGACGACTCCTTAACAGTCGAAGACCGATTTCCAGATGAGCATTTGTTTGTCGTTACTACAAAACCACCTTGGTACGCTGACGTGGCAAATTACCTGGCAGCAAGAAGATTACTGGAACATCTTTCATCAAAGGAAAGAAAACTGATCATCCAACGTAGCGCACGATTCGCCTAGATCAACAGATATCTCTTCCATACAGGAGCTGATCTCCAGATCCGCATATGCTTATGAGATGATGAAATCTATGACATATTAAAAGTTGGACATGATGAGCCTTGTGGTGGGCATTTTGCAGACCACGGGACTGGACACAAAATTCTGCAGATGGGCTATTATTGGCCCTCAATATTCAGAGACGCAAAGAAATACGTCCAAACCTGCGATAGTTGTCAACGGATGGGAAAACCAGGTCAGGATGATGAAATGCCTTTGAAAGCACAAGTAGTCATGGAACCATTTGAGAGATGGGCACTAGACTTCGTTGGCCCCTTCAACGCAAAGTCAATTCAGAAGGCCTATATTCTAGTCGCAAAAGACTACATGACAAAATGGGTAGAGGCAGAAGCCTTGCCAAATGCAACAGAAGAGGTAGTCATCAAATTTATTTTCAAATTATTCGTACGCTATGGACTACCAAGAGGTAATTACTGATGGGGGGTCGCAATTTACAGCTCATAGAATCACCACCACCCTGGATAATTATCATATCAAACACATAATTACTTCTCCGTACCATCCACAAGAAAATGGGCAAGTAGAAAGCACCAACAAAGTCCTGGAGGCAATCCTGACAAAGACTGTCTCAACAAACAGACATAATTGGGCTTCTGAGCTCCCAAACGCCTTATGGGATTATCGCAAAACATGGCGTAATACCACTGGCTACTCTCCTTACCATTTAGTCTATGGCAAAGAACCCATCTTCCCAATCGAGTTTGAAATCAAGACTCTAAGGATGACCTAGGAAATCATACTGGATCTTACAAAAGCACATAAACAACGCCTTCAGCAACTCAACGAATTGGATGAAGCACGCATGTCTGCTGTAGAGCACACAACCGTTATTCAGCAACAGAGAACGACTTGGCACGATAAGCATATAAAAAAAAAAACTATTTAAAAAAGGAGATTGGGCGCTCCTCTATGATTCCAGATTTCAGGATTTTTTGGGAAAATTACAGACACGGTGGCTAGGACCATACGAAATCAGTGAAGTCCATGATAATGGCACAGTCACATTAAGCACCATCGATGGGTCCAGATCTCCATTTCGGGTCAATGGACACCATCTACGACTCTATCATCAGCCACCCTCAAAAGAATCTTTTTACCAAGAGGTAAGTAAGGACCCTACCGTTCAAATTTTGGCTGGATGGGAAGGTAATCCAGCCACCCCAATTCCATAAATGTTGAAATCTATTGACACTGTACATACTGTATATAATTTTATTTCCTGTAGATTTTATTTAGTTTTTTATTATTTTTGATAGTCATTCGAGAAAATCAAAACTAGGGAGGATAACTATGATGAACTCAATCAGCACTCTTTTTCTGTTCCGAACTCCTGCTTCATCTCATTACCCATACCCTGTCTTCCGCAGAGAAATGAATGTGTCATGATTCAACAACAACAATTGGGCAACTATAATAAAATTTATAACATTAACAAACTATCCATTACTTAATTTTGAAATAAACCAACTCATAAATGAATTTAGTTGATGAAGAATCAACCTTGAATTCAAGCAAAATACATTACCAGGTTTCTACAAATTCAGATGGTCACGAACGAAACAATTGTTGTTCCTTTTGCGCACCTACTGTTCCTTTGAACGGAACAATTGTTGTTCCTTTTGCGCGTCTGCTATTCCTTTGAACAGAACAATTGTTGTTCCTTTTGCGCGCCTGTTGTTCCTTTGAACGAAACAATTGTTGTTCCTTTTGCACGCCTGTTGTTCCTTTGAACGGAACAATTGTTGCTCCTTTTGCACGTTTGTTGTTCCTTTGAACGGAAAAATTGTTGTTCCTTTTTGCACATCTATTGTTCATTTCGTCGTTCCTTCCTTGCTGATAAAACGCTAAACCTTTCCGTTGGGGTACAACTTTCACCAAATAATTTTCACCAGCATTATTTTTAACGATCTATCATTATTTTGTGGACTATCTCCCATACCTTATCAAATTTCTTTTTGGATCACTTCCTTCGAAATATCTTAAACCTTGTTCATAATCTGTAACCACCATAATTCGTTACTTTTCCCTTATACATTACACTTAATGATACCTCGCATTTATAATTAATAAGGAATCTGCGGCACACTTTTATTTGGCATCCTTACACTTCTTTATGCCATCCCTTACTCTTAAGGACTAGATGAGCCTCCCTTCATACACTCAAAAAAGAAAAAAGAAATATATATATATATATATATATATAAATCAATAAAATTTCTTTCTTTTTCCACAAATAATAGGGGGTCTCATCATGAGTCAACCTACCACGATCATAGGATAATAACCTAAGTGACATTACCACTTTGGCTACCACATCAAGGCAATGGCCTTTGACATTCTCTTTTGTCAAAGGACAAGAGGTCTCATCACGAGTTGAATTGTTCACTTAAGTTACACTTTAGTGAGTGGCATTATCATCATCTAGATACCAAACCAGGATAATGGTCTTTTTCGTAAAAACTTAAAAACTTTCAAAAAAAATAAATAATATATATATAAAATTTCTTTCTTTCCCCACAAAGAATAGGGGGTCTCATCACGAGATAGCCTACCACGATCATAAGATATTAACCTAAGTGACATTCCCACTATGGCTACCACACCAGGGCAATGGCTTTTGACATTTTCTAGTCAAAGGACAAGGGGTCTCATCATGAGATATCTTGTTCACCTAGGTTACAATCTAGTGAGTGGCACTATCACTATGGCTACCAAACCAGGATAATGCTCTTTTTGAAAAAGACGATTCAAACAAGTATCAAGGATACAGGCTCATCTTAGGGCTAAAAGGAAACCCTGTCGAGGCTATGGATGCCTGTTGGCAATAGTGGCTCTGCCTGTGGTATGGAAGTTACCTTAAACGCCAAGTTTCTGCGTCTCTCTAGATTCCCTTCACTCAATAACGAGACTAGCATTTTGGTTGTATGCAATGACACGGAGAAGTAACAACATTGTGATATGTGGGATATTATTAACTGAACAGATTTAATTTATTCGACACATGTAGCCTTAAAGAATTCTTTTGAGTATCGGTATTTTCAATTCCACAAAAACGGATTAACATTTAATGATTACCGTTAAATATGTTGTTTGAACATAAATCATTAATCCCCATTGGTGGCCGCCATACAATCATTACTTCTCACCATCAATACCTACAATCATTACTCTTCCCTATGCTGACGATCGAGGTTGACCTTTCTATTAATGAGGGGAGTGGATGCTCGACACGCTTCTTGATACAGATAGTAATGATTGGAATAAATACCTTCATTTGTATACATTTGTTGTCTCTGATATTTGCTATTCTCGATAATTTTTCCTCCAAGCTGGTCTAACCACGTCTGCTACCAGGAACGATAGTCATCCATATTTTCTCACAAAATGTGTGGTAGAGGTGTGCGCAGGGAACCTACTTTACTAAATCTTATAGAGCAAGCGAGAGACATCCTGCATCAGCTGGGGTGGACAGAGTACTTCAACCGACTGCAAGGATATGACACGAATGTCACACATGAATTATTTCAGAATCTGCAAAGGGAAAACTCTATGGTGCGGGGCATACAAATCTCAGTCACCTCAGAAATCTTAGCAGAGGTCACAGGCCTCCCTAACATGGGCATTCAGTGGACAGGACGATACACAACATTGAAGGAAGCTGTGGAAACCTTCACAAACCCTGGGGAAGAATTGGATAAGAAAGGAAAGGGACTCAATCCCAGTACCCTCAGAGAACCATGGAAGGAACTTGCAGGGATAATTTAGAGGTACATCACTTGTGATGGACGATATGATCTAATTCGACCTCACCACCTCAAATTGCTGGCAGCTTTAAAACAACGGTTAGTACTTAATCTACCTTTCTTTCTAAATGCCATATTACATGAGGTTTCCCTAAGAACACAAATATCCAAGGACCCTGTTACTGTTATCATCCACCGCAGATTATTTAAATTGATAACAAATAAAGAACTGAGTCAAACTCAATTGACCCGGGATTACCTGATTGAGGCCAATAGACCTCCACAACTAGAGAAACCTAAATTATGCCATGAAGAACCACCACAGGAAATCAAAGATAGACAGGTGGAGGAGACTACTACCCAAAGAGAAATCCCATCTCCTCAAACTGAAGCTGAGGTAGACCCTGCCCAAATCACAGAGACCCAGACCTCACAAACACAGACATTAATGAAAAAGAGGAAGAGAGAAACAACTGCCCCTATAACCATCATTCAGACAAGGAGAAGAAGTAGACGAATCCAAGAAACAACTGAAGCAATTCAGGATACAACAAAACAGCCTGAAGAACTTCATAATTCTACAGAACAATCTCCACCCAAGAATGCTCAAGGAATTAGGCAAGAAGAACAGACCTCACAAAGGAATGATCAGGAAGACACCCAACTGACATTAGCGCATTTGAAAGAACAATTTATGAAGAGCTATAAGGTAGAAACAACCCAGGTTTTGGAAAGCTTGGGAACCTCAATTGACATAGGTGCAAATAATCCATAAAAATGCCCAGAACAACCCTCCTCTTCAAAACTAGTTGAAGATTTTCCTGACATTGAAATGTCTTTTCCTGAGGACAGAGCACAGGAAGAACCCCATTTTGAAACAAGAAGCCCTCTTGGAGAGACAGAACAGTTGGAAGGAACAGAGGAACAACCATCTGCTGGCCAGAATGAAGAAGGCCTTGAGATATCTCATAAACAAAAATCAGCCAAGAGCCTTAAGAAAAATAGAAAGTTAAAAAAAGAAAATAAACTATTAAAGAAAAAGGCTAAGAAGGCTGAACTATTAAAGCAGAGGTAGTTAAACTCAAGGAAATTATTAAGGAATTGAGGAAACAGTTAGAATAGGCAGATAAATCCCACAGAAGAAAGAAGAACAAAAGGGCCAGAGTACAAGGAAGAAACCCTCTTCCTAAAGAAGCAATCAGTACAAATTTTGTAGGGATACAAATAGATCCTGAAGAAATAGTAGTGGAAGAAACAATAGCTCAGAATGAGGAAGCACCTCCTTTAGAAACACAGGAAAATATGACAGCTATAGAAGCAATTGATGTTGAGGTGCAGACAGACACCCCTATATTAGAGGAAATAGCTCAACTCCTTGAGAAGAATGCTACCATCATGAGATTGGAGGAAGAATTGATGCAGTCTCAACAAACCCTGGTTCAAAACAGAAATGAGTTACTGACTATGGCAGAACACCAAGCACTCCAGTCCCGAAAACAGAGTGTTATTGTGGACAGGTTGGAAGCATAGCTTATACAGGTCCAACGAGCATTAACTCAATCCAGGGAAGAGATGGACGCTATGGAAGAATACCAAGCATCCCAATATCAAGCATAGGGTGTCACCGTTGATAGACTAGAGGCAGAGCTGGGACAAGCCCAACAAGCATTGGCTCAACACCAAGATGAAATGGTAACTAGGATTGAATATCAAAAGATTGTTAAAGAATTGAAGGACATGACAACAACAAAGGGTGAGACCTATGCTGCGCTCACCAAAGCCCAAGGGAAGATCAAAAAGGTGCAAACCCAATTAGAAAAATCTTTGGAGAAAATCAAGGAAATCTGTGATGTCTACTCTGATGCTATTAATTGTAGAGCCCCTGCCACCAATTACACTTTATTCTTGCTCGAACGATATTTTTTATGGAGAGTGAAGGCCATCGGAGCGGGAAAACCTATTTATTTTGCCATTGTACCGGAGTTTATTTCATGTTTCAGAGAGCAGGATGAAAAGGTACAATACTTTTTGTCTGAATTGTACTTTCATAATTTCATTCTGGAAGAAAAAAGGGAAGATAACCCTGGCCCATTCATAGGTGATATACAGTTTCAGGCATTTCTGTCATTTACTCAAAATTAAGTTAGATGGGGTAAAGCTCATAAAACCTTCCTAAAAAGGGAAGCTGGGCTAGATCTCTGGGTTAGGGGGGAACCTCCAAAGTCCTTTCCAACCATTATGCGACATAAAACCTTTAGGAAAAGAAAATGGGTTGTAGACTCCTTGCCCCCCATCCATATACAGGTCATACGTTCAGGTATCACTTGCTTTAGGGAGCTTAAGGAGGAAGCTCTTGCTGCCTCTAAACTGAGATGGGATGCCTCCTCCAGTGAAGTAAAGAGTAGGGAGCCCTTTGGGTATAGGAATTTCTTTGCAGCTACCTTTAGAATAGAGAGGTATTCTAGATTGCTCCAAGAGGAAGGGCCTGCTTGGATTGGGTGCAGATATAATCCCCCTATCATCTGGTTCCCTCCAGAAAGTTACCAAAAATATTATCAAATTAACAAGAAGAGGGAGGATGCTGCTTTTGGAAAACTCAAAAGAAGCAATGGGTTCAAAAGGCTTGGTGAACCAACCTTTCCATCTTATAACATTACTGCTTTACATGTAAAGTCTCAGCTTGCATGAGGACATGCAAGAAGGTAAGCTGGGGGGTATGTTAGGTTATGAAAAAGGTATAAATATCTTCCTTTTTCCCACATTTCATGATATCATCTTGATTGACTTTTCAGTTATTTAGAAGCAAATAGAATAGAAAATGAATAATATACTCTTTAGAGTTGTTGTTGGAGATTAGATTACATAGATCCTAAATATGATTGGAATTGTCTGGTTTTATTACAGGATTGGTTAAATATTGTCAAACCCAAGATAGCAAGGGGAATCTTGAAGATGTGCAAGCTATTGGAGGTTGAAGACTTTATTGCGCAAAGTAGTTTTAAAGATAATTGAGTTTCTTATTGTAATAATAAAGCGATCCTGAGGATATGTCGATCCTCAGGATAGCTTAATTTACCCAGATTATTGTAACATATAAGGGGTAAATAGATCTTGAAAGGGAGAAGAATTGCACTCAAGAATTGAGAATATAGAATTGCTATGCGTTAGCAGTTTCTGTAAAAGGTTGTACCAGCTATGAAATCAATGGAAGCTTCGAGCGGTTTTACCATCTTTATATACTGAGTTTCAAATAGCAGTGCTTCTAAGGATTGAGGGCCCAGTCTGAAGGAGCTACTGTTCCACCTATAATTGTATCAGTTCAAATTTTGTTTTGTGATTCGATTCTCTTTTATAGTAGTTAACGAACGCATAAGTGTGTTGATGATTTCATGTGAATTGCAAGAAATAGATATTCCCTGAAGCATTAAATGATTGTTGTTCCAATTCCTATTACTGAGATTTGATGCGTGACGGTTCCTCATAAGTTCACATTTGTTGTTCCTTTCATTTAGTTCACATTTGATGTTCCTTCTACTTGGGTTACATTTGTTGTTCCTTTTACTTAGTTTACATTTGTTGTTCCTTTCCACTAGAATATAGTTGTTGTTCCTTTCAATAGAAAGACAATTGCTGTCTCTTTTCAGTTAGATTACAGTCTCTGTTCCTTTCCATAGATAGATTAATTCACCTTTTTCTTTTCAGCAATTTGATTCATAATGATAGTCATTTCTGCAAGTCTTTAGCTAGATTCAATTATTGTTCTTAAAATGAATTCAATAGATTAGCTAGTTCCTTTTCTTTTGCACAGCTTTAGATTTCAAATCTTAGAATCTTTAATGAATGTTTGAGGAACTTGATTGTTGATAAACTCAGATTTGCTTTCACTACACGATTTTAGCCTCTATGAGCTATCTGCATAGACTTTGCCGATATTCTTTGAGATAAAAGACGAATCCTCGGGTTGATAAATTAATGTTAAACTAAGGTTGTTTTTAGACATCTTTAGAGCCCAACAACTCTTCACTTACAAGTTACAACTATCTATGAACGCAACTATATTGAATAGCTACCCAACTTGGTGTAGAATTTTTTTGTGACTCACATGCTTCAAAATGAACTTGTACTTCCATGTGGACGTCTTCTAGATGATGAAGTGTATAAGATATTTGGGACATTTATCAAGCTATACTAAAATAGTTCCATCCATGTGAATGACTAACATATATCACCCCATTATGATCGAATTATGGGCGACGACATAACCATCAAAATCTCCTCTATTCAAAGGCTTTGGATGTTTTTTCCAAAGGATTTTACAGCGAGGGTGAGCCTCCAACTGACTTCCATCATTCCTACAATTTGAGGTATTACTATCCGACCCTGAAGTTTACATTGCCATTGCATTGTCATGCTTATCATCATTACATATTGGTCAATTTAACTACCTTCCAAATTTTTCTGCAGCTGCATATTTCTCTTGAAACAATTTTATATCCTTCAAATCTTTCATGATGATGTGAAAACATATATTGATACAAAAATATATTGTTTTGTGGAAGCTTAGGGTTAAGGAATTTGGTTAAATAAATGGATGGGAGATGTTTGAGGCTTTGAAATAGGATGGGTGAGGATTAGGTCAATGGTGATCGATGTTCTATTTTGATTAGTTCAAATTTGATCATTTGTGTTCATAGGTCAATATACTATAGATTTAGTAATCTAGTAAATTTTCGTCCAAACAATGCATATGCTATACATTGAGATTCTTCAAGTAATGGATCATAATAAAGATACAAATTCATGATAAATCATAAACTCCATTTTTAGAAGAATGCACATACTAGGAATTCATGAAGTAATGGTTCATATTAATGATACAAATTTACAAAAAGTTTTCTGCTCTGTTTTAAGAAAAATGCAATACTACACCTTATAATTTTTCAAATAATAGATCATACTAATAGTAAAAATAACAAAAACAATAAATAATTTTATACTATACCTTCATCAACAACACAATCCATATACTATACCTCAAAATTATTTATGTAATAGATCCAATTAAAATGATTTGTAAGATATTTTAAACTATTTTTAGAAGAATACTTATACTATATACCTTTAGAATCTTGAAATAATGTATCATATTAATGATACAAATTTCTAAATGTTTTATATATTATTTTTTTAAGATGTAATACTATACCTTGGGATTCTTCTAATAATGAATCATAGTAATAAAATAAAAAAATGAATCATATTAATAAAATACAAAATTGTAAAAAGTTTCATGTTTATATTTTAATAGTAAAAGATTTTATACTTTATATTTTAAGAGCTTATGAGTTGCACCGACACAAAACGAGTTGCAATTTTTCATATATCACAGGTTTCATGCCATCTTAATTTTGAGCTTTAACAAATGGGGTCTTTAATAAAAGATTATTTTAATCAATCGAAAATCAATAAAATATAACTTAAAAAAAACCTATTAAACTATAATATTTGTAATAATAATTACTATATTTATTAACAAAATACAAAATAAAAAATAAAAAAACATGTTTACATTTTCTCAAATATCTTTCCATTTATGTTATAGCTATATTTATGTTTGACATTAATTTCCATTAATATATTATAGATATGTTTATGTTTGACATTAGTTTCCATCAATACATTATAGTTATCATTATATTACACATTTTAGAGATTTTCCATGGGGTCTTACTTCAACAACATTATTCGGAATACAAGACCACCTATGTAGGGTGTTAGAAGAATAGGAGTATTAAGAATAGGAGATGAGGATGAAAAAAAAAACTCATTGTCATCAAAGTCGATTCAATACATTGAAGCCAAATCATCATGGAGATTGTCTACATACAATTAAGTTAGTGGTAATTCATAGAAGGTATGACTTTTTATTTCAAGATGATTATTTTAGGGTTAACTTAAAATGCATAATGAAAGATAATTTTAACAAAGAGAGTAGAATTATGGTGTGCAAGTCATTTTTTATAGCATCAATGTGTTAATATAGAAATGGAGCATCAATACACTTTTGTAGAAACTATTCATGAATGATGGGGTTGTAGATCAACACATCAGACCTTCATTTTTAGTGAAACATTTACTTGTTTAGGCAAAGTATGATGTCTTGCACATAAAAATCAAAGGAAAAGTTTGTAACACCCCATCAAGTTCGCCCCCTAGGTTGTATAACAAAAGTTAAGTTGTGACCAAACCTTGTTTTTATCCTGTGATGGGCTCGTCTTATTACCTAGCACTCCCTTGTGCGGTCATTCTCTCGTTGATATGGCTTGGTTCCAATCCTATCGAAGACCGCTTGAAACCCCAAATTTTGTGTGGATGATCGCTGGAAACCCCAAATATTGTTGGGTTGCTAATGTCCCATACCTAAGAACTAAGGCCGTCACTGTATTAACAATCATTGTCAACATGTTTTGATAAACCATATATCAAATGGTTATGAAAAACTAGCGTTGCAATGTGTTGGTCAACAAATTATCCACAAAATATATAATAGGAACTTTATTTCAGAACGTAGAGGAGGGTGAATCCACGGATATGTGTTACACTTTCTAGTGAAATGTGGGGATGAGAATTTGGTATCTTACATATTTTTGAAATTGAATCCCTTGAAACTTATATATGAATTCTGAAATCACATGTGCAATTAAATAAAGCAATTTGTAGGGAATTTTGTTTTCTTTCTAAAGATATTTTTATCAAAAAATATTATTGACATTTTATGTGTCAAATCTGTATTTAATTAATTGCTTGTCATTACAAATTTTTATAAAAGGTAACTAGTGACTTTTGGTCCCAACACCTAACTCAATGTTTAATGTATAATTAAAAAATAATAATCGTATGAGCACGATCTCAAGAAAGGTATTAGAGCATGCTTTTTTTTCTTTTTTGGAAAAATTATATTTCCTATTATTTTTCAAAGTCGACAAATTAATATTTGAATTAAATTTTATAGATCTTTGTGTTCTAAAGCATTTTTTTCACTTGTTTATGTAATATGAAAGAAAATAAATATACTTTGAAGAGGAAACATCCACGGGGTGGGTGTACACATTTTTTATAAGTTTTTGGTTGCATAGTTTTTAAGTTCATACATATTTTTCTCAAGGCCTTAAGTAATTGGGACAAAAAAAGTTTGTATAAGTTTTATTACAAATAAATAAAGAATCTTTTATGAAATCAAAAGCGGGAAAATCATATCTCATTCTAGAGAATTCAATGAAAAATACACATGCACCAAGTTCTCCACCTTAAAATGAATTCAATGAAAAATATACATGCACCAAGTTCTCCACCTTCCATCGAAGAGATGAAGGGATTTCACCTACTGGAAGTTATAGCTCCATGAAAACTTGCAAAAATGGGGAAGGTTTCTTGATTTTAAAGCCCTCGGTTAGGGGTTTTAAATTACCTCGATCGAGGGATTTAAAGGCTCTCGGCTTGAGGTATTTTAAAACCCTCAATCATGGTATTTTAGAAATATATAGTTACTTTTGGTTTAAAAGGCTTATGCAGACCTTGATTGAGGGTCCACACATGCCATCCGAAAAATGGGATCTAAGATTCATAGATTTACTGAGGAGGCATATTGGAGTTGTTTAGTTTTTTTTCTTTGAATTCAAATAGTAATCATCGAATAATCCACACATTAATTATTGAGATTACATTTCACAAAGTTTTAGGGAAGTTTCATTTTCCTTCCTTTCCTTGGTACTTTTATACTATATCATATGTGTGAAAGAGAATTGGTGTTAGAAATGAATAGGAATCTTCATGCACCTCTATCATTATGACACCTAGAAAGTAGAAACAAAACTCTTAGATTAATCAAATAGATTAATAAGGAGCCCATAAGAATATTTGGAGCATGGTTATCCAATGAGTGGAAAATAAAATTGGGAAATGACTAATCAAATGTATTTCCACATGTTAACACATATTATTGTAAGGGGGAATATGTGTAAGGGGGGTTGTTTTCCCTAAGGAAGTGGCACCTTGGTCAAAATGCGAGAAAAGGGGCTTAAAAACCCACAAATGGATTTTAGCCTAAGTTGGGGGTCTGATTTGATATTTTGGCACCCACGCAGTCCGAGTCATCTCGTCTGCTCCCTATCATCAACGTCCACGTCTGCCTGCCAAGTCCTCCCTGCAAGCATCCAAAAAAGCTCCAAATGGTGAAGTTCAGAGTGTGTCCCATCCTGATCCCGATGCAAACAATTCATGAAGGTGAGGCGGCAGTTGAGACATTGTCTCACCGCATAAATGGAAAGCCAGAAAGGGTTGGCAGAGTAGAGCTTGCGTCTGATAGGGGAAGGCATGTGCAGTCTGACTGAGAAGACACAGATGTATTGCATTGGCCGAGAAGCTCAAGCACGCCTCTGTTGGGAAAATTTTTGAGTATATGTATGTATTTTTGATATTTTGTTAGGGTCGAGGGTTGAGCAGTGCTCCCGTATTGTAAACTTTTGATGAAGTTTTTGGTTCTCTGGTTATGTATTTTGATCTGAGACTTCTTTTTTAATGAAGTCAGCTTCTATTTCCATCTTATTTGCGTCTGATACTGAATGTTCATGATTGAAGGATTCACATGGATTATGGTGACTGTGTTGTAATGGATGTTTGATTGCAGTGCAGTTATAGCGTTTTTAGTTTCCTAAAACTTCGAATTCAAGAGGATCTTGTTTTCAGAGTTTTTCCTCCTTAGGCTGCTGGAAGACCTATTGTCCAGAGAATAACTTTACATCTTCTCCTCAATTTATTCCTCCTACTCACCCTTACTAAAACTTAATGGCTGAAGTTGATCAAGACCTCATTTGCTTGTGCATACTGCCCCAGTTTTCTGAGTTAAAAAGATATTCTCTTGAGTCTGCCCCATTTGACCTCTTTAAATCCATTAACCGTGACATATAACCTAATGGGTACTGGGCTTACCTCTACCACAATACAGAGGTGACTTCTGGTGCTAACTTTTCTTGCACCGTTGTCGGGGACAAATTGAATATTTTCCCTGGGTAGAATGCCAGTGAACTTCTGATTCTGAAGATGCATCAGAAATCAGAACCTTTGAGGATTGCGCTTGCACCTGGCGACTCCACTATTTCAGTGTAGCTGCTTCTGGCTACACCTGGTAGCCCTTGGGAGAACACAATGATGATATTTGGTCTTTGATGGTGAACAAAGACCAGACACACTCTTACTGCATATCTTTCACCTGGAAACTCCATGATTAAAGAATCGATTGTCGACTCCACTAGTTCGAAATGGACAAAATCCTGGCTCAAAGGTTTGCTCCTTTTGATTTTTCCATTGTTTCTGGTTTTCCTAATGTTGTCCCTACTATGGATGAATGGGGCGATTATTTGCCCATATTTAGAGAGCGTAAAGAGGACAACCCTGCTCAACATCTCAGTGAGTTTCATGAACTCATGCATCAGTGGGAGATACATCATGAGGATGTATTATTAAAAATATTCATGTTCTCGTTAGCAGGGGATGCTCGTGAATGGTATCATTCCTTACCCCCTGCTAGTATTTCCTCCCTAAGGGAATTTCATGCAGCATTCAATAGGCGTTGTCAAAAGTATTATTCCTCTGAGTAAATCTATCATAACTGTTGTGAGGAGTATAGAGATGGTCTTCAGGACATAGTTCATTCTTGTGAAAGCTGTGAGGATGAGGGACATCCACTAGAGGAGCTGATGGAGCTGATACAATCACTTTCTACAAGTATACAGGAATTGAAGGTAGATTTTGCTCGCCACTCTTATGAAGAAAATGCAGAGGATATTCCGGTCCTAGAAACATATGTTCTTGGCAGCCCTGCTTATGATGAATAAGTGATGTCAGATACTAACAAAGAAAAAACAACTTTTGACGGATATCCCGGTGAAGACGACGAAGAGCAGAGCTCTTCCATGGTTCCTATTTATAGTGATTGTGAAACTGATCCTGGGGAGAGCCATGAAGGAGAAAATGAGGAGCCACATCTCTTGGCTATCTTGGATCATAATTTCGCCCCTTTCAATTTCTCATCCATTTCTAGTTATCCACATCCAGTGCTGGCTATAAACGAATGGGATGATTATCTTCCGAGATTCAGAGAGAGCAATCATGACCATCTCGGTGAGCACTTATTAAAATTTCATGTATGCATTCTTTAACATGGCTTCTTTCACGAGGATGTCTAGATCAAGATGTTCAGTTTTTCTTTAGAAGAAGATGCTCTTGGATGGTGTCTATCTCTGCCCATTGTTAGTATCCATTCTTTGAAGGATTTTCACGATGCTTTAATTCGTATTACAGGGAATATTTACCCAGCTCATCTTATTTTTTATGACTGTTGTAAGAGGTTTTCACTCCACATTCTGTAGATGATAGAGTGTTCCTCATGTGATGAGTCTGGTGAAGATATAATTGAGAGAGAAAGCAAGGATGAAAGTGAGTATTTTGCAAATACAGATAAAAAGTTTTCTCTCTCTATTTCCCAAAAAGAAGTCCTTCTAGATATTATTGATGATAGCGTTGATGATGGCATAACTATGGATGCATTATGTTCCAGCCCAAGTACACCTATTGTCTTAGATTTAAAAGAAGAAACGGTTGAAGAAAAGAATCAAGATATTGCTCTTTTCTCTTTGCAAGATAAAAGAGTTATGCGATCACCTACCCCTGATGAGTATTCAGAAGCAGAAAGCATAGGCTGCCAATCTTCTTATGAAAGCGAAAGCTCCTACCAGGAGCAACATGATAGAGATAAATTGTCGTCCTTGGATACACATGAAGAGACTTCTTGCTCTCAGCTAGCATATGTTTTCAGAGTAGACAATGAAGAAAAGTAGCAGCAAAAGGGGCAGTTTATCTCCTGTCCAGAGCCTGTAAGTGAGCAACCATCGTCTGAGGTCAGTAAAACTGCATCAACCTCTCACCCACCTAAGCTTGCTAGAGAAATCCAGCAATGTGTGAGCAGCTGTGTACCAGAGAAGGTTGCCTGTTATACATTTTTTGGAGTTTGCCGCTTGTCCTATGAGCCTGTGAAGGAATACATGGAGTTGTATTTCCTTCATGTTCTGAAGCCGCCCAGCTTTATCCCGATGTCATCATTAGGAGGAAAGCTAAAGAATGTAATCGTTCTGCTGTCACGATTGCATTCTCTGTTATCAATCATTGATAGAGTAAACAAAGTCACACCTAGGAAGTTTCTTGAGTAGCTATGGTCGAAGTTTGCTTTCATCTAGCATTGTGTAAAAATTAATTATTCTAGGATGTACATAAATAAGCTCCTTTGGAGCCCATGTGTTTTTCTTTCGTTTTTAGAATAGTGTTCTTGTCGGCATGTATTTCCTCACCAGGATGTTTTGAGCTTGACTCCATAGCCCAATGCAGAAGGCGACTAGAACTATTGAAGATCTTAGAGCCTCGCAGGGAGGACTATATCCCCCATGGAGCCTAATGTTAACACATATTATTGTAAGGGTGGTTGTTTTCCCTAAGGAAGTGGCACCTTGGTCAAAATGCGAGAAAAGGGGCTTAAAAATCTACAAATGGAGTTTAGCTTATGTCGGGGGTCTAATTTGATATTTTGGTGCCCACGCAGTCCTAGTCATCTCGTCAAATCCCTATCATTAGTGTCCATGTCTGACTGCCAAGTCCTCCCTACAAGCGTCCAACAAAGCTACGGATGGTGAAGTTCAGAGTGCGGCCCGTCCTGATCCCGATGCAGACAGTTCATGAAAGTGAGGCGACAGTTGAGACATCGTCTCACTGCATAAATGGAAAGCCAAAAAGGACTGGAAGAGCAGAGCTTGCATCTGACAGGGGAAGGCATGCGCAGAGGAGACTCCATGTGCAGTCTGATTGAGAAGACACAAATGCATGGAATTGGACGAGAACCTCGAGCACGCCTCTTTTGGGTGAATTTTTGAGTATATGTATGTATTTTTTATATTTTGTTAGGGTCGAGGGTTGAGCAGTGCTCTCGTATTGTAAACTTTTGATGAATTTTATGGTTCTTTGGTTATGTATTTTGATCTGAGACTTCTTGTTTAATGAACGTCAACTTCTTTTTCATCCTATTTGACTATGATACTGAAGTGTCCATGATTGAAGGATTCATATGGATTTTTTTAATTGTATTGTAATGTATGTTTGGTTGCAGTGTTGTTATTTACGTTCTTTAGTTTCTTGAAGTTTTGAATCCAAGAGGATATTGTATTTGAAGCTTTTCCTCCTTAGGTTGTTGGAAGACCTGATGTCTACGATAGGCCTCTACACTCTCCTCACCAAAGTCTTCCCTCTATTCACCCTTACTCCAACTTGCTGACTGAATTTAATTAAGACCTCATTTGCTTATGCATACTGCATTAGTTTTTTGAGTTAAAACGATATTCTCTTGAGTCTGCCCCATTTGACCTCTTTAAATCAATTAGCGGTGACATATAACCTGATGGGTATTGGGCTTACCTTTGCCGCAATCCAGAGGTGACTTTTGGTGCTAACATTTCTGGCTTCGTTGCCGGGGATGAATTGAAGATTTTTTGGTTCTTTGGTTATGTATTTTGATCTGAGACTTCTTGTTTAATGAAAGTCAACTTCTTTTTCATCCTATTTGCCTCTGATACTGAAGTGTCCATGATTGAAGGATTCATATGGATTGTTTTGACTGTATTGTAATGTATGTTTGGTTGCAATGTTGTTATTTACGTTCTTCAATTTCCTGAAGTTTTGAATCCAAGAGGATCTTGTATTTGAAGTTGTTCCTCCTTACGCTGTTGGAAGACTTGATGTCTATGACAGACCTCTACACTCTCCTCACCAAAGTCTTCCCTCTATTCACCCTTGCTCCAACTTACTGACTGAAATGGCTTGTATGGGAGGCTGGGAACAAGAGGAGATTGGGAATGGGTGCAGATCCTTGGGTTGGCAGTGCAGAAGGATTCAAGCTATCACATGATATGATTAATTCTCTTCATGGAAATTTTTCTTGCTTAATTAGGTAATCTGTACAAATTTAAATATTATATGGAGACAAGAATGGAATTTAGTAGCAATGATTGATCTGGTTGGTAGAGAAGTAGAAGAATGGGAAGCTTGTATTTCTATCCTTAGTTTAAGTCATTTGAGAATCAAAGATGATGAGGATGAGATTATACGATCAAAAAATTGTGTCAGAGGGATTTATACTCCAAAAGTGGGATATCATGCTCTAAGTGCTATTGATGGGGTATAGGAAAACCTGTTTGTTCGTGGAAAATCATTTAGAAGTTTAACTGTTCAATTAAAGCACACATATCTATGTGTCTGGCACTTGAAAAAAAAGTTCTTACTTGGAATAACTTGCAAAACAGAGGCAAAAAAGGGCCCAATTGGTGTACATTTTGAAAGTCTAATGAAGAACATATTTCTTAACTTTTGATGTTCTGTACATTCACTAGTCAGGCCTGTAAAGAAGTGGAATCCAATACAGGCATAAGGGGGGTAGTTTGGGGTGGAAATACATTAGAAGAAGAGTTGAATAAATGGTGCAACAACCCAGTTGTAAAAAATATAAGAACACTTCCATTGATTACATCTTGGAGAATATGGTTAAACCGAATGCCAACATATTTGAAGGTAATGCCAATATGGTTCTATGCCATGACAATACATCTTGTTGAGACTCCAGTGTCATCTAAATTTTATTTCAGTTAAATAGTAACACCCCGCTTCACGAATGAACCAGTGTATTATTAACCTTCAATTTTACAAGTGAAGAATTTCCTAGCAACATCAACAGAGAATACATTCGATGGCTACTTGTTTCAATCTAGTAGCAAAGTAAAATTGAAGTTATAACCCTCCAAGTTCAATGGAGAAAACAATGGGATGAGTAGGCATTCAATATACAAGAGAATGTGATGTAGCTGCTTGCAAGACTAAACTTTTACATATTCCTTCATTTGGTTGTCATTAATTTAGTTAGAGATCTATTCACTTATGCACAAACAAAATGCACTCATCCCTCCTTTCTCACACAAAGGAAAACAATTAAATAAACAATTGTTTATTGAGGGGATGCATTGCCTTATTTCAGTTCAAATTCAAGCCAACAACAATATAATAATACCCTCCAACACCTATAAAGAGTTGTTGTCAGTATGCAATGTAACTTATGACAACCATGCACACTAGGCGTTTGGATCTTATAACCTTCAACCAACACTCATCTACTCATGTGCTGATAACATAAAATAGCATTCCTGGCTAGGAATTCTTCCCACAGGTGCTCCAAGCTCTTCCAAACACTTTTACAATCCTCTTGCAATAAATCTAGGCTACTTGACAAAGCTTCCACCTCCATAATTTGTTTTCATGTTGCATGCACCACTTCTGCTCAGGTGATTCAACTCACTATTAGCAAGATGAACATGGCCCATCACAGTAAGCTAGACATGACCAGTCCTAACGTTGAAAAAACCTTGGATCATGTTCAACTACCAATAGTGAGCTGAAACCTTGAACTTGTTTACCTCCTAAACAGTGAGTTGATGATTGGATTCACTTATGCTAAACATTATCACAGCCCCTGTCTCAGATTGAGGTTCATTCAACATATTTGCCACAACATTCTTCAGTTATTGTCCTTCACATTATCCTTAGTGGTTTGATACTTAATCTTCAAGTGCCTAGAATTATTATGCAACTGCCCATTTTAGAGGAACACCTTACCTCCATTGGAAGAACAAAACCACATTTAAGATATCCTTGGCAAGGACAAGGTTTGGTTATTAAATGTATTCTCATTCTCCTTTGAGAAGAAGCTTGTGTTGTAGTGTCCATGTACACTATGGTTGTTGAAGAGAAGATGGTCTCTTGCTGAGAATCTATGCTGCATTCTTGATATATCCCTATTATCAACATGTAAAGAGTTCATGGACATTTACAACATTTTCAAAAGTTAATTACTTTACTTAGGTCACATTTGTAATACATTTTATTGTTGCTTCACAAAATTTCTCTTCGGTTCGAGCCCTAAATATTTCTTACTGGACTCTTTTTGTTACTTGTGTAGCATCTAGAACTCACCCTAGAACCCTTACAATAACTAGCACAAGTGCATCTTTATCCAAATCTATTAAGTATTGAGAATAAAAAAACTAGAAGTGCCAACCTTAATATTTTTTCACCTTCCATTACTTTTTCGAGCTAGATTTTTTTATTCCGCTTGACAGGCCAAGGTTAAGATGAATATTTTGAACTTCTTCCCCTTATTTTGAACTTCTTCCATGAGATCCACTTGTAGGTTTTATGTAGGAAGCAATGACAAACATGCCATCGCTCTAAATCATCTAAGCAGTGTGATTATTAATACAATGAGGGCCTTAGTCCTTAGGTAAGGGACCTTGTTAATATATTGAGAGCCTTGGTCATTAGGTAAGGGACCTTAATAAAATTTTTACTTTTATTTTTATCTGGAAGTTATCATGTTTTCCCATTATAGTGCCTTAGACATACCTAAACAATCAAACATTTCACTAAACAAAATTTTAACGGGCACGAGAGATAGTTTGCTCAAGTTGCAAACACCTTTGAAAAAATGAGATTATGATGTTTTGTTGCCACCCACATCTCTATTGCAACCAAATATGCATACATTGGTCATCGACATGGATGGAACCATTTTAGAAGAGCTTGATAAATATCTCAAATCTCCCATCAACTTCATCATTGAGAAAATCTCCACAGGGAAATGCAATTCATTTTAAAGAAACCA
Organism: Picea mariana; assembly: GCA_032191745.1. Taxonomy (NCBI): domain Eukaryota; kingdom Viridiplantae; phylum Streptophyta; class Pinopsida; order Pinales; family Pinaceae; genus Picea; species Picea mariana. Next base: position 121,203 of record JASDQU010101789.1, on the reverse strand, counting down.
AGCCTTGAAAACTTTCTCCACCAGATACCTAGTTGTTCAAGATAATCTTCACACAGAGCCCGAAGTGAAGAGCACATTCTCTCTTAAGCATGTTGAAAGATCATGGTTTCATCACCCGCTAGCTATATAGATATTATTGCATGGAGATCAAAGGAAAACTAGCCAAATTACTATCTTAGATAGGGAGTGACCTGACTAAGGCAATAATAACGAATGATTTCCCTTTCTACTATGTCCTTCACTTCCAAAACACTATTTTGATGGGATGGTATTAGGGGAACCAAGGAGATTGGTAACTCAAAACAATTTCCCACCTCCTCAATGATGTTATCGCCAATAACAATGACGTTTCATTTTCCCTAAATATTAAATTCCACATTAATGAGGGCCCCTCTATGACTATGAATATGGCACCCTTTCTACCACCTTCTATTGCTCCATTTTTTCACACGATCATTATTGACATGGACAACAACCTTTTTGCAAAGTGCCAACAAATGAAGCCTAGAGATTAAGGGTGCAACTATTTTGCAACTATGAAGACATGGCCTAATGATAGAAAGAAATAGTTATACATTTTCCAGAGACCCAACTTGGATTTAATTTTAAGAAAGATGGTAAAACTCGAAGTGAACACCATGATCTCAAACAATTTTTCCATTTTTCCTAAAAACAAATCAAAGTTGGATCTCTTGTAAACATACAACTTTTTCTTTCTACCATCATCCCATGTCTCAATGGTCACAAGACAATTAGACCCTTTATCTTTAATTTGGCCTCATTTGGTGGTGCTCCAATTAAAGGGTGTTATCCATGTCAATAACAAACATGTGACGAAATGGAAGAATGAAAGGTGGAATGGTGTGATAATCATAGTCACAAAGGGGCTCTCATTAATGTGGAATATGTTAATCAGGGTGACTGGAACATCATTTTCATTGTTTAAAATATTTTTGAGAAGGTGGGAAATAATTTCAATCTATCGAGCACCTTGGCTCCCATAATACCTTTTCACTGGAATATCATTGCACTCTTGAAGGATGTAAGTTAAAGGGTAATCATCCATTATGATCACCTTAATCATGTCCCTCCCTATCTTAGATACATCTTTGGACAACTTTCTCTTGATCTATTTGCAACAATCTTTGAATACATAATGGGTGATGAAGCCATGGTTTTCTAACATGTTTAAGAGTACATGTGCTCTTCACTTACAAGTTACAACTATCTATGAACACAACTATATTGAATAACTACACAACTTGGTGTAGAATGTTTTTGTGACTCACATGCTTCAAAATGAATTTGTACTTCCCTGTGGACGTCTTCTAGATGATGAAGTGTATCAGATATTTGGGACATCTATCAAGCTATACTAAAATAGTTCCATCCATGTGAATGACTAGCATATATCACCACCATTATGATGGAAGTATGGGAGGCAACATAACCATCAAAATCTCCTCTATTCAAAGGCTTTGGATAATTTTTCCAAGGGATTTTATAGCTAGGGTGAGCCTCCAACTAACTTCCGTCATTCCTACAATTTGAGGTATTATTATCCGACCCTGCAGTTGCCATTGCCATTGCATTTTCATTCTTATCATCATCACATATTGGTCAATTTAACTACCTTCCAAATTTCTCTGCAACTCTGTATTTCTCTTGAAACAATTTTATATCCTTCAAATCTTTCACGATGATGTGAAAACATATATTGATACACCATATATTGTTTTGTGGAAGCTTAGGGTTAAGGAATTTGGTTAAATAAATGGATGGGAGATGTTTGAGGCTTTGAAATAGGAAGGGTGAGGATTAGGTCAATGGTGATCAATGTTCTATTTTGATTAGTTCAAATTTGATCAGTTGTTCATAGCTCAATATACTATAGACTTAGTAATCTAGTATATTTTTGTCCAAACAATGCTTATGCTATACATTGAGATTCTTCAAGTAATGGATGATAATAAAAATACAAAATCATGATAAGTCATAGACTCCAGTTTTAGAAGAATGTACATACTAGGAATTCATGAAGTAATGGTTCATATTAATGATATAAATTTACAAAAAAATTTATGCTCTATTTTTAGAAAAATGTAATACTACACCTTATAATTTTTCAAATAATAAATCATACTAATAATAAAAATAACAAAAAAAAAAAAGAGTTTTATACTATACCTTCATCAACAACACAATCCATATATTACACCTCAAAATTACTTATGTAATAGATCTAATTAAAATGATTTGTAAGATATTTTACACTATTTTTAGAAGAATACGTATACTACATACCTTTAGAAACTTCAAATAATGTATCATATTAATAATACAAATTTCTAAATGTTTTATACATTATTTTTTTAAGATGTAATACTATATCTTGGGATTCTTCTAATAATGAATCATACTAATAAAGTACAAAAATGAATCATATTAATAAAATACAAAATCGTAAAAGGTTTCATGTTTATATTATAAGAGTAAAAGATTTTATACTTTATATTTTAAGAGCTTATGAGTTGCACTGACACAAAATGAGTTGCAATATATCACAAGTTTCATGCCATCTTATTTTCCAGATTTAACAAATGGGGTCTTTAATAACAGACTATTTTAATCAATAGAAAATAAATAAAATATAACTTAAAAAAAAACTATTAAACTATAATCTTTGTAATTATAATTACTCTATTTATTAAAAAAATACTAAATATTAAAATAAATAAAAATGTTTACATTTTCTCAAACCTCTTTCCATTTATGTTATAGCTATGTTTATGTTTGACATTAATTTTCATCAATACATTATAGTTATCATTATATTACACACTTTAGAGATTTTCCATGGAGTCTTACTTCAACAAGATGGTTCGGAATACAAGACCACCTATGTAGGGTGTTAGAAGAAGATGAATATTAAGAGTAGGAGATGATGATGGGAAAAAAAAAATTTATTCTCATCAAAGTCGACTCAATACATTAAGCCAAATCGTCATGGAGATTGTCTACATACAATTAAATTAGTGGTAATTCATAGAAGGTATGACTTTTATTCCAAGATGATTGTTTTAGGGTTAACTTAAAATGCATAATGAAAGATAATTAAAAAAAAAAGTAGAATTATGGTGTGCAAGTCATTTTTTAGAGCATCAATGTGTTAATATAGAAATGGAGCATCAATGCACTTTTGTACAAACTATTCACGAATTATGGGGTTGTAGATCAACACATCACCCCTTCATTTTTAGTGAAACATTTACTTGTTTAGGCAAAGTATGATGTCTTGCACATAAAAATCAAAGGAAAAAGTTTGTAATGCCACATCAAGTCCGCCCCCCTAGGTTGTATAACAAAAGTTAAGTTGTGACCAACCCTTGTCTTTATCCTATGATGGGCTCGTCTTATTGCCCAGTGCTCCCTTATGTGGTCACTCTCTCGTTGATATGGCTTGGTTTCAATCCTATCGAAGACCGCTTGAAACCCCAAATTTCGAGCGGATTATCGCTGGAAACCCCAAATATTGTTGGGTTGCTAATGTGACATACCTAAGAACTAAGGCCCTCACTGTATTAACAATCATTGTCAACATGTTTTGATAAATCATATATCAAATGGTTATGAAAAATTAGCGTTACAGTGTGTTGGTCAACAAATTCTACAAAAAATATATAATAGGAGCTTTATTTCATAACATAGAGGAGGGTGAATCCACGAATATGTGTTACACTTTCTAGTGAAATGTGGGAATGAAAATTTTGTATCTTACATATTTTTGAAATTGAAGCCCTTGAAACTTATATAGGAATTCTGAATTCTGATGTGCAGTTAAAAAAACAATTTGTAGGTAATTTTTCTTTCTTTCTAAAGATATTTTTATCAAAAAACATTATTGACATTTTATGTGTCAAATCTATATTTAATTAAGTGCTTGTCATTGCAAATTTTTATAGAAGGTAACTAGTGACTTTTGGTCCCAACACCTAACTCAATGTTTAATGTATAATTAAAAAATAATTATCGTATGAGCACAATCTCAAGAAAGGTATTAGAGCATTTTTTTTTTCTTTTTTGGAAAAAATATATTTCCTATTATTTTTCAAAGTCGACAAATTAATATTTGAATTAAATTTTATACATCTTTGTGTTCTAAAACATGTTTTTCACATGTTTATGTAATATGAAAGAAAATAAATATACTTTTGAATAGGAAACATCCACAGGGTGTACACATTTTTTATAATTTTTTGGTTGAGTAGTTTTTAAGTTCATTCATATTTTTCTCAAGCCCTTAAGTGATTGGGATGAAAAAAGTTTGTATAAGTTTTATAACAAATAAATAAAGAATCTTTTATGAAATCAAAAGTGGGAAAATCATATCTCATTCTAGAGAATTCAATGAAAAATACACACGCACCAAGTTCTCCACCTTAGAATGAATTCAATGAAAAATATACATGCACCAAGTTCTCCACCTTCCATCGAAGAGATGAAGGGATTTCACCTACTGGAAGTTATAGCTCCATGAAAACTTGCAAAAATGGGGAAGGTTTCTTGATTTTAAAGCCCTCGGTTAGGGGTTTTTAATTACCTCGATCAAGGGATTTAAAGGCTCTCGGCTAAGGTATTTTAAAACCCTCAATCATGGTATTTTCGAAATATATAGTTACTTTTGGTTTAAAAGGCTTATGCAGACCTTGACCGAGGGTCCAAACATGCCATCCGAAAAATGGGATCTAAGATTCATAGACTTATCGAGGAGGCATATTGGAGTTGTTAATTTTTTTTTCTTTGAATTCAAATAGTAATCATCCAATACTCCACACATTAATTATTGAGATTACATTTCACAAAGTTTTAGGGAAGTTTCATTTTCCCTCCTTTCCTTGGTACTTTTATACTAGATCATATGTGTGAAAGACAATTGGTGTTAGAGATGAGTAGGAATCTTCATGCACCTCTGTCATTATGACACCTAGAAAGTCGAAACAACACTCTTAGATTAATCAAATAAATGAATAAGGAGCCCATAAGAATATTTCGAGCATGGTTATCCAACGAGTGGAAAAGAGAATTGGGAAATGACTAATCAAATGTATTTCCACATATGCTAAGTTCTAGATATATCCAAAGATTTTGGCAACCCATGTCCAATATTCCTCTTGATCGGTTCTCACACCTATTCTGTGTCAATGAATTGAGATTCAAGAAATCTCTTGATAACTTTTTGTTGTTCAATATAGGGAGAGGTAAGGGTTTCCATTGTGAACCATAACCTTTGTTGCACTCTCAAAATCATCAAATCTCATACATAAGTCCAAGCCTTACATACTAGCCCATACATAAGTCCAAGCCTTACATACTAAAGGGGTCATCGAGAGGGAGCCTCCTCAACAAAAAAACATGGTTTGGTGTGAACTTGTGTTACACTATTATAATGGATCAAGGTCTAGATGAACATTTGGTTTTTATTTTATGAGTATTCTTTATGATGGTCCCTTTCTTGTATTCTTTATGATTGTCCCTTATCATGGGACATGAAGTGAAGGAAAAGTATTAAGTAAGATAGCTTGGTTCTTCACCTTGAATTCTTAAACAACTCAAGTAGATTCCTAACTTGTTCCATTTTCAACATGGTATAGAATTTCAATTTGATTGGAGAGGCTTGCAAATTGAAATGGCCACAAATGCTTGGAAAGCACAGACCAAAGGTTCCTCATGGAGAGGGATCTCCTTGAATACATGAAATCAGGTGAAGCAACATCGATATTTACTATTAGGAAAGATAGAACCTATTAACACGTGACTACATTCGATTTCCTAGCATGACCATGTAACTTGCCAACAACTTCCCCCATGAAAAATGTGGAAGGATTTGGTTAATAAAAGTCAAGAACATTCTTAAACCATTATTAAATTGACAGACATAATTGCAAGAGAAAATGTAGTCGGGCATATGTTCAGTTCCCATTACTGGCAGAGAGACATAAAGATTCAAACTCTGTCATGAAGGGAAAGAAGTGATAGAAAAAATGAATCCCGGAGATTAAGGGTACAACTATTTTGCAACTATGAAGACATGGCCTAATGATAGAAAGAAAGAGTTATACATTTTCCAGAGACCCAACATAGATTTAATTTTAAGAAAGATGGTAAAACTCAGAGTGAGCACCATGATATCAGTCAATTATCCCATCTTTCTTAAAAACAAATCCAAATTGTATCTCTTGTAAACATACAACTTTTTCTTTCTACTATCATCCCATGTCACAATGGTCACAAGACAACCAGACCCTTTATCTTTTGGCCTCATTTGGTGGTTCTCCAATTAAAGGATACTATCCATGCCAATAACAAACATGTGGCAAAATTGAAGAATGAAAGGTGGAATTGTGTGATAATCATAGTCACAAAGGGGCTCTCATTAATGATGAATTTGTTAATCAGGGTGACTAGAACATCATTTTTATTGTCAAAAATATATTTGAGAAGCTGGGAAATAATTTTGAGTTATGGAGCACCTTGGCTCCCATAATAGATTCTCACTGGAATATCATTGCACTCATGAAGGATGTAAGTTAAAGGGTAATCATCCATTATGATCACCTTAGTCATGTTCCTCCCCGTCTTAGCTACATATTTGGACAACTTTCCCTTGATCTCTTTCCAACAATATTTGTATATATAGTGGGTGATGAAGCCATAGTTTTCTAACATGTTTAAGAGTACATGTGCTCTTTACTTGCAAGTTACAATTATCTATGAACACAACTATATTGAATAACTACACAACTTGGTGTAGAATGTTTTTGTGACTCACATGCTTCAAAATGAATTTGTACTTCCCTGTGGATGTCTTCTACATGATGAAATGTATTAGAGATTTGGGACATTTATCAAGCTATACTAAAATAGTTCCATCTATGTGAACTTGGCTTTTCAACACTGATTTGAGAAGGATATACCTGCCACCCAATGAAATCCATTTATAGCACCAATTTCCAATCTTCTTTTCGATTTTATTTAATAGCCAAGACCTATCCGCCACCCTTTGAGGACCTGTCTTCAAATGAAATGCCAAATACTTGAAACCTAAGTGTAAAGAAGTAAAGGTGTATGGGAGAATGGATCTGAAAGGTAAGAGCTCTGTTTCAAAGAGGCCCTCAAAGTGCACTGTAGTTTTTGTTGAGTTTACTTGCAGACTTGATGCTTTACAAAAAAAAACAATGAGGTTTTTTATCTCCCGCCACTCAAGTAGATCAGCCTTTGTCAGTATTAAAACATCGTCTACAAAAAATAAATGAAGGATGTTTATCATACTAGAAAATTTTATACCAGTAAGTTTCTTTCCACTTTTCTCTTTTTCAATAAGAGGCTGAAGCCTTCCATCACCGAGATGAATAATAAAGGTGACAAAGGGAAACCCTGACGTAAACCCCTCCCACTTCGAAAGAAGTCTGTAGCCTCCCCGTTGATTAATACAACATAGGTATGAGAAGTTACACAACTCATTATCCACTTTGACACTTGATAACCAAACCCGACCTGGATTAGAATCATATGAAGAAGATCCCAATTGATGCAGTCATAAGCTTTACACAAATCCAGTTTTAGAATCATAGATTTTGCAGTTTTTTTCCTTGAAATACTATGCAAGCATTCGTGAGTTGTACCAATAACATCCTGGATTCTTCTACCTTTTAGGAACCCTAGTTGTTCCTCTGAAAGAGTGCATGACAAAATAGGTTTAATCATGTTGGCTATAACTTTAGATATCAACTTATAACATAGATTGCATAAAGAGATAGGTCTATAATCCCTAAAAGTAGTAGGATTATTTTCTTTAGGTATTAATGCTAGGAATGTGGAATTTAAACAACCTGGAATATTTCCCATTCTCCTAGATTCCTCCACCATTTGAACCAGATCTTCGCCAACCAAATCAAAAAAGGCTGAGAAAAATTCCACAGTCCAGCCATGAGGGCCTGGACTCTTGTCCCTTTTGAACAAATCAAGGACCTTCTTAATTTCATCAGCTGACACTAGCTCAAATAAAATATTTGACTCCTCATTCTGAACCATTCTGTGGAAGAGGTTAGTAACTTCAACTTTTTCATTTGTATAAGATACTACACGCGCCTTGTATTTTTTTTTGAAATACTGTGTCGCTGTCTCCTTTATATCAACTTGCCCTGTATGTCGAAAACCATCTTCATCGTAAATTTCCCAAATATATTTATGGATGTGCCTCTGATTCACAAATTGATGAAAGAATTTTGTATTACAATCACCACTGCTTATCCACATTGATATGCTGCGTTGACACCATTTTTCCTCATTGAAGCTCAGTAATTTGTTCCTTTCCCTTTCCAGTTTCTCGAGCAATATTTATTTTTCAGCTTGAGTGTTGTCCTCCATGAAAGTTAAAAAATTATCCTTGATCTGAGACTCCAGGTATGCCAAATGCTTCACCAGGATGTCTTCTCTCTCTTTTGACCACACCTTTGTCTGTTGTTTGAGATCTTTTAACTTTCATACCAACCTGCGTTGGTAACCCGCTTCTGAACAATGTTTAGGATCCTTCCATATTTTATAAACTAAAGTCTTGTAATCAGGTTCAAGTAACCAGATCATATTAAGTTTAAAGGGAAATGTCTTGTAAACCGACGCTAAGTCCAACTGAAAAATAATTGGAGCATGATCTGAAATCAATGGATATTCCACCGAGGTATGATAATAACCACTCGATGATAACATACCTTCAGACATCAAGCATCTGTCGAGACATTTTGCAATAGTAAGTGTCCCTTGACGACTATTTCTCCAAGTAGGTACCAACTTGTCTGGACGAATATCCACAAGATTCTTTGATTGAAACAATTTTTTGTAATGATCTGCCATAGAACCCGAAAAATTAGTACTTCCCCACACTTCATCAGACGAGAGTGTGATGTTCAAATCACCAGCCAAGATCAAATTATCAATAGAAAGAATACTACTGTCAGCCAAATTATCTCAGAAAGCTCGTTTATCTGAGCAAGGTCCATAAACATTGAGTAATGAAATTAAACTCTGAGTAGCTATAACTTTTCCAGACAGAAGAATACCTCTGCAAGTCAGAGTAGGATGTAAAACAAAGGAATTCGGGTCCCAGGAAACTAGAAAACCACCCGAAGAGCCTAGAGAATTGACAACACAAGATACCTAGGACGGGCGAAAATTCTGCAAAAAAACTCTGGCTTTTTGTTCCTGAACAAGGGTCTCTTGTAAAAAAATTATATCTGGACGAACACGATCCAATAACCTACGAAACACAACAGATTTAAGGGAGCCCCCTATCTCTCCTATATTCAAGGACATCAAAATCATTATTTCGCCCTTGCTAGGGCCTTCAAAGCTCTAAGTGCCCCACTGTCAGAAGTGGAAGTTTTAATTAAATCAGCAGTACCAGATCCCCCTCCCATCTTTTTTCGAGAGCTTCTAGTTTTAATGGGGAAGAGTTCTATGCCTAAGCCTCTTGACCAAGCGAACTCCTTCCCTGAGCCTTCAGGAATAGTAGTGGAAGTCGATGCTTTTTCCCCACCTGCAGTATCATTATAGACTGCTTTACCAAGGTAAACTGGTAAAGGGATGGATAAGTCTTGGTCCCGTCTGTTTGGTATAAGGGAATCAAAGACAACTGAGAGGGCATCATCATCAACTTCTGATTCCCTATATCCCAGAATATTCACATCAAACGAAGGAGATATAGGCATTGAGGAGACAGATGTTGATTGGGGGATTTCAGGGTCAGTAGAAAGAGAGTCTAGACACAGAGACAAAAAAGGAGGACTGCTTCCATTCAATACAGTGTTTTGTTCAATATGCCCTGAAGGGACCTCATGGCCCGACTCGTGACCATAAAACTTTAGATTATTAGTAGCTTCCAACACTTCTTCCACAACACAGGGGGGAGGTTCACAGCTAGTCGACCTCTTTAACCAAGGCGAAGAGTCCACAACACCACGTTCCCAAGTAGTTAATGACTCATAAAGAGAAGGACAAATTTTTTTGATCTTACCAAAAAGAGTGTTCATCGAAACTTCCTGTAAATTCACCTCCGACTGGTAGAGGGGATCTCCGAAGCCAAACATATCCACTACAGGGGAACAATCTGGCACATCCCAGTTTTCAAGTTCATCATCAGGTTCCTACACTACCTCTAAGCCTTTACAATCTCTGCGTAAATGGCTTGTGCAGTGACAACGGTTACAACAAAAGGGAATCCCCATATAATCTAAATGTTGTTTTTTCCTCCTACCGCGCCACTCGATATCAATAGCCTCTGGCAAACCGCCATGGATATCCAACTCCACAAGAACTTTGCCCACCTTTCTAACCGGAGCTTTGAGAGCAACGAAATCAAGAGAAATAAAGGTACCCAGAGCATCGCCGATAGCTCTTAATGCTCCTTTGTTCCAAAAGTGAAGAGGAAGCCCTGGTAATAGAACCCAGAGATGTCTCCGTGGAAAATAATCTGTATCGAGATCAAAGGAAACCCTCCATCTCTTCAGCATGATACTACTAGCTCCAAACAACCAGCGGATGGCCAATAAAATAACAGTGTCCTTGGGCGAGCGACATATGAAACCCAACCAACCTTTTGCCAGGAAAATAACCTTTGGCGAATAACCCAAAATAGAACTCCAATTTTTCTCCATCCAAGCCTATAGAGGCTCCTATGGTAGATAGTGGTAGGAGACATGGCCGACTAAACCATAGAGAGCCATATGACAGGTTTCCTCTAAACCAATGTCAGAGCCCAGAGCAAGCTTCTTAGTCACTTTATTTGGTTTCCAAAGCTTACATTTACGTCCATTAGGAGAAGGTTGCACTCTAACTTTGTTCTGAGACTTCAACTGGATAAGAGCAAGCTGAGGGAAAACACCCCTCTCAATTGGAATGACAGGTGGGCTAGATAAGCTAGAACCAAACTGTGAAGAGCGAGTAAACCTAGGAAAGGCTTGTATGTCTCCCAATAGTTCAACAAAAACCTTTGAAAGAGTAATAACAGGATAGGGTGGCAGAGAGGTTAAGTGAATACTGTAGTTGGAAGACTTAGTCACATTTAGAGTGACAATCTACCCACCAACCTCGTTTGATGGGCCCATAAGTGCTCTGACAAAACAGTTAATAAGTAGGCTTAAATACAATGGAAGAACTGACACCTAGAACGCAATAACAAGCTCATCAATGGACCAATTACCAAAGATAGTAACGTGGAAGTAAAAGAAACCACTAAGAGCTGGAAAAAAACAAGGAGATTTAATACAAGAAGATACCACATTAAAGGTAATAAATGGCTTCAAATATTAATGGAGGGTCCCGTACTGTTATCAGAAACCCGTGACCAGAAAATAGGTTTTACAATAACAGTTTCTAACAAAGCTAAGAGAGTCTAAATAACTTAAAACTACAAAAAGAACAATAGTAACCCCCCAACTGAGTCCATTTGGTCCCTCTACCCCTCACGACTGGTTCTGCTTCAAATTTTCATCCTTCCCACCAAAAAATGATTCAAAATATTCAGTCGACTCAGCTCTGGTTCCTCCATCCCCCTTTTTGTTACTAAGCTTTTTGGCATGCATTGTCATCAAATCACAAGTTTTGACAGGCATTGTCATCAAATCACAAGTATTTTTCTTAGATTTATGGTAGGACCATAGCGTTCAAGAACACATTTGCATAGGTCCACATGTATTGAGGGATTATTTGAGATATTTGGTTGGGAACATGTTATATTTTCCATTAATGTTTTTTTCCGGGTTTAAACTTTCACAAATGATTTAAGAGTGGATTTCTTGATACTCTTGTAGTGATTAGAAAAACACTAATAACACATATTGGGGTTAAATATTTTCAAACACTATATTGAATGACTCCACAAATAATCACTAAAGATATGGTGTTGATGTTGCCCAAGTTTTTACCTTTTTCCAACAACCATAAGATCACAAGTAGAAAATGAAAAGAAATGCTATTCTAGCTACAACCGTCTCCCATACGTTTCAGCAGCGTGTGCGATGGGGCAGGAAATCGACAGAAGACGTAAAAACGACTCCTTAAATCCCATCAATGCTTTTCTTTGTCGCGATCTATACGAACTTTGACATCATTACTCTGACCATGTAATTCACAGGTGTCATGAACAAGTGGGTAGCGTGAGGATGGCATCGGAAATCAGGACGATTGTGGGCCCCCTCTCAACGGTCCACCGAATACCACCACCCCCCACGCGTTCCACGCCCTCCTTTTGTGTTGATGAGATGCTCATTTTGTCTCATGTGACTGTTACTATCTTACTATATTAGAGATCTTAAAATCCGTGAATGATTTTAAAATATTAGAGATATTTATGTGAACATTTAGTAATATCTATTTTAAAAATAATTAAATTTTAATGATAAATTTAAAGAAAATTGATAAAAAAAATTATGTAGAGTAAAGTTTGTTGTCGGTTAAAGGTTCTATGAAATAATGATTTTTTTTTGGTGATATTTACTTGAAATTTGGTTAGAAATGATTGGATTTGTAAATTTGATTGATTATTTTCTGTATAATCCAAGTGTTCTGGGAGTTTTTCAGTTTGTTGATCCATTTCTGCATTCAGAAATGGATTTTGAACAACAAAAAATAGTGATTCACGTAAATTTATATCGTCGGATTTCGACAAAAAAAAACATTTCGTAGAACAGCTAACCAACGCCGTAAACTTTTATTTGGTTATGGAAGATGATCTAAAATTGCTTATGTTTTGTTAAGACTCTGTTTTTTTTCGAATGTAAAGAAATAAGTTAACAACCCAAGATCCACACTGACAAGAGTGAAAGTTTGCCCCCTTATTCCAAGCGATGTCATTTTCCTCGAAAAAAAGTGATGAGTCAACCTGTATTAAGACAACCCTCATTTACTCACATTTACCGATAAAAACTAATAATAATTATCCCTACTATATGATAAGTTTTCCTATTATAAAACAATAAAATATTACAATGATTTAAAATCTACAAATCATGGAATAATGTTTATTCAAATTTAAATCCGTCTATGTCTATATAATTTCAAGTTTCAAATCAATAAAATTTATTTTTTATATTAAAAAATAGAAAAAAAAAACGTCATAAAATTAGATTGAAGAAAAATACAAAATAAATTTAATTTAATTTTTTTCCAATATATAAGAGAAAAATCAAATGCAATTCATTAACCAAATATAATTACTAATTTTATATTATTTTATTTACAAATGATTTTATAAAAATAAAACTTTGTTTAAACTTTACATGTAAATTAAATATAATTAATTCGTCATATTTGATTTACACTCAGAAAGCCTATAATTTTAATAATTATAAATATGTTTATTTTATAATGGTAAAATTACTAGCAATTGAACCATTAATGATGATGATGATGATTAACATCCACTGAGATCAATTGATTTATCAAACCTTAAGAAGGTAACAAAGTACTTCAATTTCTTTAAAATTGTATTTCTATGCTCAAAACACATTGAGAGAATCATTCCAAGATCACCAATATAGTTTTGATGACTTAGGAGGTTAGGAAGGTCGGTAATGTGGAAAATATTTTTAAATTTGGATTTAATATGGGTATAGGCAGGGCAATCCTAGAGGAAGTGTTTTTCATCTTCTACCCACTTAGTGTCACAAATGTGACAGATTCTCTCATTCCATGGTGTTTTGGGACTTGTCGAACACCCAATTTCACTATGTAGCTCGTGAGAGTTTGTTCTTATTTTAAAAATGTTGATTTTCTTCTTTGCACTTTTCAAAATTGAGAGGTAATTTTGATCTTCTAAATTAGGGTTGACCACCTCCTTGTAATATCTTAATTTCCTTTTATCCACTAATTCTTTATCACACCACATATTCTCTTTAAATTTAGAAGTGATAATATTTGTAATATTATCCATATTCTACATGATGGCTTCTTTTTGTATTCCCCTATGATTTAGCCAAGATTTGTCACCTTTATGCCATTCCCGCTTGAGCCGCTGGTGGTTTTAGCTAGAGTTTGAAGCAATTTGGGGAGMCTCTTGTCATCCATGTTGTTTATCTTGTTCTTGTACGTTAGGTATCTAATCATATCAATGCTCTCAATGGGGGAAAGGCTTGCTTCTATGAGGAGGATAAGATAGGGTGTATTGCCCTTAATTTTGAGATTATAAGTTATAAAATTCTTTTAGATTTGTTATATCTTTCTCCAAGATTCTCTAGACATACTGCAACCCCAAAATTCACATCCATATAAGATAACTGGAGTGACGAGAGTGTGAAATAGGAGTTTTTTTTTTTTTATCTCAAAGCCAAAGGTATGCTGATTTACAATTGTTTTCGAGCCCATAATAAGCTTTCCACCCTCCATTTATCCCTTTTTCAATGTTATAGCTCCAATTGAGCTTGTGGTGGATATTGATTCCAAGATACTTGTATGAAGGCACTTCCTCTAAGCTATTGTTGTCATAAAAAAAAGTATCATAGGTGATCCTTTTGGATTTAATTATCATAACATTTGTTTTGTTAGTGTTCATAGTCATGCATGTTAGCACTCTATAAATTTGTTCAGTTGATAAACAAACGACATAGGTAACCTGCAAACCAACTTTAGAGCTGAGTACTAGCCTTCTCAGCTCAGAGAGGGCTATCTCTTGTCACTTGGTATTTCTTTGACAATCAATGGCTAGGTTTTGTTTCTTTGAAGGGGTTTTTTATAATTTGGTTGGCAAGGAAGGGGAGGGACACTTAGGGCTATGGAGTCAAACTTATGAAACAAATGGAAGCACCGACTGGTCAGTAGAACTCTCCAGAGGATAAAGGCTAAATAAGGCAATAAATCTGAGTTATAATTTGTAAATTTGCAGAGTGTAGGAAGAAAAGAAAACATATAACTGCATCARAKCATTAAATAAATGAATTCTAAATTAGTTAGGAAGAACTTAACACAATTTAAATTTCTTCAGCCAAGAGCATCACAAGATGAATTATGGGCCTTTGACTATCCAATTTAAACAGAAGACAGTGAAAATGAAATCAGAAATACATGAAATGCATACAAAGAGAGGAGACAAAACTCAAATCACCACCATTAGAATCTTTTCATGGAAACTTCAAGACTTTCTGCATGTGTATTCAATTTAGCTTCAGAAAATTACATTCAAGTTTCGGATAGCTAAAATTCGTGCCCTTGCACTTCTACCAACCACTATACATTTGGAACTCCTAATATTTATACAAGTTGAGTTCATTCGGTTTGAAACCGATTACAATGATTGAAATGAATTGTTTCAGTTTCTGAAACTGATTACAATAATTACAAAGGACAGTTTCAGTTTTGAAACCGATTACAATGATTAGCAAGAAAACATTTGATGATCCAGATTCAGATTCCTCTGACGCTTCAGTCTCGTTCTTTGCCACTTGTTCTGCTCTGGTCTTCCACCCGATCTTCCATCTTTAGTGACATTTGGCCATCATCTGCTGGACCCTGGAAAACTCCAATTTGTCTAACCCAACCATACTATCTCCTTCCATTGCAAGTCAGAAGGGATATCATAATCTATCATTTCTTTGATCAGGATCGCCAGGTCAATGCAGGAAGCATATGACATGACTAGTAGTCCAAGTTTTACTGCTTTGAACGGATTCAGAATCTCAAAGTCTGTAATTAGATGATCAACCAGGGTATCTCCTTTCAGATTTTCTTCCAGGGTTTCAAAATTGGAGTGATCCATTCTGCATTGAGTGAGGCAAGCGTTGTATTCTTCTTGATCATGCAATTTTCCTTTGTCATCCCAAAATGGTGGGAGGCCTTTGATAAACAACTCTTCAAACAAATCCTTGAACTCTTGCACACTTTGTTCCATCTGTGTTTCCTTGGTTTGGACTGATTTCAACAGTTATGTTTAGCAATAACCCTCTTGGCCCAGATAATCAATGTAGTTATGTCTCTAACTCCAATAGTCTGCAGTTCTTCAATAGGAATGGAGTCTAGTAGATTTATGGCATTTTGGGCCCATTCTGATGGCTTCTTTGCTAAAGTTTCATTTACAACAGTGCACCTGCTTCTGGCTGTGATGGCTATGTTGTCTTTATCATTGATGAAGTTTAAATACACTCTGAACTTGGCAGCTTCAACAGCTATAGAGTCACAGATGATATGCTTGGCTCCCTACAATAGGACTTTGCCTCTTAATCTCATTTTCAACTTATCTATCCTTTCTTGCAAGACTTCATTTTCCTTTTGAAATTGAGCCATTCTTTCATCCTTTGCTTGCATCTCCTGCTTCAATTTCTCTATGCTCCCTTTTAACCCTTTGATTTCTGCTTCTTTCAGGCTAACTTGTGGCATAGCCTGGACAAGTCCTTCAGTGTTTGGCCCATCTTCTGCAACAGGAGGTACAACTACAACCTTTTTTAGGAATTATGTCTGCTCTGTGACCATTTCACATTTTCTCTTTCCAGTTGCAACGCCCTAGCCTTGTAGTCCAATGCCTCTTGATGAAGTGTTTCATTTTCATGTTCTGGAACAACCAATTTTTTTCTTTGTGGGTGCTCTATAGCAGACATTTTCAATTTCTTCTTCAAGTTTTGAATCAATTTGTCTTTTTAAACCAATGAATATTTCACCCCTTGAGGGCCTTCAGATTCCAACATCTTGACTTGAGCCTGCCAAGCTCTGCTAGATGCTTTTTCTTGCCTTAACTTCCCTTCCAATTTCATTGCATAAGATGAAAGCTTTGAATT
>JASDQU010101789.1:69309-79735 GCA_032191745.1 Picea mariana | reverse complement strand
ATTATACTCACATTCATTAGCAAAGACAAGCCCTCTGAAAACTATTTTGGTTTGACAATTTTCTGTAAAAACAGATCTCTGACTTCTGATGGACATTCTCTGTATATCCTAATTAGATTTTCTTCATTGAAAGGTTCAGGTGTTGCAAAGAAAGACTCTGGTATACTGAGGGAATATTGAATTGACATGCTCTCTACCCTACAGATGACCTCGAATCCTTGTTTATTCACGACGACCTTTTCTTCATATGAATACTATTCGGCACACCAACTTATAAAATTGATAAAGGGGGAAGCGGATTCGACAACATACGGGACTATGGAGGCCTGGAATGCTTCAAAGAATGGTATATGCCTTCCTACATTATCGAACAAGTTTCTTCTAGACACAGAAATGGGTGAAATGGTGACTTTGGTATCAAATACATCTGAATCTCGGTCAATTAGGGATTCTTCATTCACCACAGGGTCTTCTTTTGTTACTGAATTTATGATAGGATCCATGGCTGCGACGAAAAAGACATGAGAATGAGCGGAAATGGCATGCAATTGGCGTACTATTGAGCTGCAGTTGAATGAGGGTGGTCGCGCTAAGTTTCAAATGGTCTAGTTGTTTGAAATAATAATAAAATAAATAACAAATGCCCTTTTATACTTTCCAAATTTCGGTGGTGTGAAGAAGTGGTTTGGGGCAACCCTTTTTCCACCCCAAAATGCACCTAGTGGCGCCACGTGGTCCCGACCGAAAACCATGGTTTAGATTTCGGCCCGCTTTCTGAAATTATTCTCTGCGCAGCTTCTCCCCCTGAAATGATCCTCGACCATCGATATGGAGGGATCACGATCTGTGACATATTGGGTCACATCACCTTAGTTCCCCCACCAGACTTAGCCTCTTCCTGCCAGATTTATCCCCTTCCCTAGTTTATCAAGCCTCCAAACCAATCTAGCATCTTGCTAAGTCCAGAAATCTTAATTTCACACAAAAATTTTAATAGTGTTAACATGGTCTCCAACTGGGAATGTTATCCTCCCATTGAGGTAGCAAAGAACAAAAAACCAAGTGCCTGCCCATTGGGATTTATTCCACTCATGAAACTAAATTGATCAACATCTTATTCACAAACTTTCGTTCACATAACTCAAATTATCCTCAACATAACTTAGGGCCTTCACTTCGGACTTCAATTTCTATTGATTTGATTCCAAATGCTTCAAATGAAAAAAAAAATGGTTATATACAATGAATGGGAAGGGTGAAAATTCCTTTAAGCAAGGTAATGCTTGAGAAACCTGCCATTCATAGGTCCTCCACCAACGAGATCTCCATTATGTTCATGTAGCAGATAGGCATTATTTACATGGTATGCCACAATTTTTAAAGGTCCCAACCACAGATGGTCAAATTTCCCATGCTTTCCTCTATCTTCATTCCTGGCATCCCATCTCAACACCAAATCCCCCACTTTGAAATCATCTTCCTTAGTATGTCTATAAAAATCCTTTTTAATCCTGTCTTGGTGTAGTTGAGAGTTGTTGAAGGCTTTCTCTCTTGTTTGTTGGACATTGATTAGTTCATTTTTCCTCCTTTGAGTAGCATCTGGTTCAACATATTTCTCCTATAACAATCTCATCACTGGTAATCCTAATAATTTAGGAAAATTTTCCTCTATGCCATACACAATCTGGAAGGGTGAAGTAGCAATAGACCTTTTAGTAGTGATATTGTCATCCCATAGTGCATGGATGAGTTTCTTGTGCCCAGCCTTTTTGTTATCTTGCAACAACTTCTTGATAATTCGGGTCAAACTCTTATTGGATGAATTAGCCAACCCATTACCTTAAGGGTAATAAGCTATGGAATGACCGAGAGTTATATTGTAATCAATGCAAAAAGTTTCCATCTTTTTGGATTTAAATGCTGTCACATTCTCTGTAATGATTTTGATTGGACAACCAAACCTAGACAAAATATTGTTCTCCAAAAACTGAATGATAACAACATATGTGGCTTGCCTTGTGGGAATTGCTTCAATCCACTTGGTGAAGTAATCTGTGGCTATCATTATCCACTTGTGCTAAGCTGAAGACTATGGATGAATTTCTCCTATGAAATCAATGCCCCATTTTCTAAAGGGTGCTTCAACAAAGATAGGCTTCAAGGGAAAAGGATGTAGTTTTCTCTTCCCATCAAAACTTTGGCATTCATGACAACTTGAAACTTCTTTGTAAACATCAGAAAAAATGCTAGGCCAATAGAAACCTACCATCGGTATTTTTTGCACAGTGGTTTTCCAGTAGTGGTGCCCTCCACAATCACCTTTATGAAATTCTATGATGATTTTTTATACTTCTCCTTCCAACAAACAACTCAGAAAGATTCCTCATGGATCCTTCCAATACATAGATTGATTTAAAATACAAAACTTTGTTTCTTTTAGCTTCAAAAACCTAGCCTTGGTTTTGCTCAATTCAGGAGGAGCCTGCAAATTTTTCAACACATAAATAATATCAACATACCATGAGGAGTCAAGGAATTTTTGAGATACATGAGTGACCTTTTCTTCTTCTGAGTCTGCTGACAAATAAACAATGAAATTAATTCCCAAGAGCTCACAATTTGTCTGTTACATCAGATTTGCAAGTCCCTTCCCCTTGATCAACTTTGTAGGTTTGATATCTAGGTCATACTCCAACAACACATCTATCCACTTGCCCCTTTTTCCCTCAGGATCAGGTTGAGTTAAAATGTCCTTCGCAGAACTGCTGGGCACATAAGCAATGGTACGAGAATGCAAGATATAAACTCTAAACTCCTTTAGGGGCTTGACCAATTCATATGACTTATTTTCCATTATATCATACTTTAATGGGGAATCCCTCAATGTCCTGCTATAGTATGATATAGGTCTCTCAAAATTTTGTTCATCATTTTGTAATAAAACACTAGCAATGGTGTGATTTGAGGCAAAAGAAAACGATGTAAAGTCTTTTGAAAAATTAGGACTAGGAAGCACTGGGGCTTTGGTCAATGCCACTTTAATATCTTCAAAGGAATTCCTGGCTTCAAGGGTCCACTTTATCTCACTTCCTCTCTTGAGCATGTTGGTGATATGCTTTATGATTTCAGCCAGGTTAGGGATGAATCTTCTCAGAAAATTTACTTTTCCCAGGAAATATTGCGCTTCTTTCTTGCTTCCGGGTGTGCCAATTTTTAGGATTCCCTCAACTCTGTTGGGATCTATATTTATTCCCTCCTTTGAAATAATGTGACCAAGCAACTTCCCCTCCTTCATGCCAAAATTAGACTTCTTGGGGTTCAATGAAATGCCAAACTTCCTACATTTTTGGAAATCCCTTCTTAGATGTTTAAGATGTTCTTCACCAGAAACTGAATACACAATGATTTCATCTAAGTAAATAACAATAAATTTATCTTTCTCATCAACAAAGGCTATATCCATATCTCTTTGGAAATTTTCTCCTACATTCATGAGCCTAAAAGACATTTTGGCATACATGAAGGTGCCCCATGGTGTTGTAAAGGTTCTCTTTTCTTGATCATTAAGGTGTACCATGTTTTGATTGTACCCAAAGAAACCATCTAGCATTGATATTTTTTGAGAACCAACCACTTTCTATAGAATGTGATCCATCTTGGGTAGGGGTTAATTTTCCTTAAGAGATACCCTGTTCAGATTTTGAAAGTCTACACATAATCTGATTTCTCCACTCTTCTTTCTGATAGGTACCAGATTTTCCACCCACTTAGAAAATCTCAGAGATACTATGATCTTGGCTTCAAACAATTTTTTTATCTCTTTTTCAATCAAGGGAAACAATAGAGGATTTATTCTTCTTAATTTCTGTTTGAAAGGTTTATGATCTTCTTTGATTGGAATCACATGTTGAATCACCTTTGTATCATAAACTTTCAGATCTTCATAACTCCAGGAAAAAACATCAGGAAACTCTTTCATTAAATTGATATACCTTTTCTTGACCTTTGGGCTAAGTGTCTTGGACATATTGATAATATTGGGATCTTCCTGAGTCCCAATGTTGCAATATTCAACATCTCCCTCATTTGTAGTAATTTTAGGATTCCTAGGAACATCATTGTTGTCAAAGAGTTTTTCTAATGGGACCAGGCCCTTGGGAATGATGTTATTTTTTAGCTACATTATATCCTTACCAACAATATGATTCTTGAAATAGCCATCATTTGCAAACAMAACWCATCTTCTTCTTCACCACAATATTCCTCATCAATATTCAAATTTGAAAATTCACCATCCATCTTAAGGAAGCTTTYTATTTGTTTATCATCTTCAAAAACCCGCCAKTACTTAACATTATCAAGAACTATTGGCCTGTGATTGACCTCAATCTCATATCCCCTATTAGGAAAAAATGGAATTTTGAAAATTGAGGCTGACATAGCTAGACCATCAACAATCTGATTCTGACCCCTTGGAATCCCTGAGAGACTATATTCTGAAAATTCTTCAAGAATTTCAAGAACTATATTCTTATATGCTCTTAATCTGGGGTGCTTTTCTTGATATATTCCCTTCACCTGATTTATGATCAACTCAGAATCTCCATGTACAACTATCCTCCTAGCACCCATTTTTTTCAAAGTCTTCAATCCCAATACTAATGACTCATATTTAACCATATTATTTGTGCACTCAAAAGCAAGATTATAATAACAAAGTTTTGTGGCCAGTCCGGGGGGGGGTTAATCCACACACCAGCTCTTGCTCCTTCTCTGCTGACAACTCCATCAAATCTTATGTTCCACATCTCATTCTCTGCACTGTCTTGTTGTTCTGAAATTTTATCAATTTGTTGATCAGATTTGACTTTGGTAGTCATATCAGTGTCTGGCACCTTCTCTTCAAAACTCAAATCATTAAAGAAAATAGAGGAACCAATCTTAGTTTCCACAGAATAAATGGGATGGTTGTTTGGCTGGGCTTTGTTATTGATCATGTATTTGAGCAATACTTCCATGTACAACCTCCTATATTGACCAAAGACAGTGATAGTGGTGTATGACATATCCATTTGCAGGGTCCCTTTCAACTTTGCATCCCATGACCTAGATAATAGCATGCCAAATTTAGGAGGGATGTCAGCAATGACCACATCCATGACCATATTTTTGGCTAGAATTTGAGACAAAGATACCACCAGATCTTTGATTAGGCCCAAGCACTTCACCCTCCTTGGGCATCATATTATGGGATGCTCCTGAATCCAGCATAGCATTATGCAAAGTCACATCATGAATCTTCATACTAACATAGAAAGGAGGGACCTCATCAGCATCACTACTGTCCTCTACACGTGGGCCAAACAAGATGGCAAGGTGATCATCTTGTATATTCAAAGTATCATAAGTTTCTTCCATCTTGAGCATCTTAATAATCTGATTTCTATATTCACTATTCTTTATCAGCTCATTGAATGGAACATAAATTTTAATTTTAGCCATCTTACTTTCAAAGTTAAAGGAAGAAGAGGTTTTCTCTACCTCTTTGATGACTGTCTCCTTTCTTGTTTCAAGAACTTTCTTTGGAGGTTCTTCCTTCTACTTTCCTTTCTCCACAATATCCTTTCTAACAGAGTCTTTCTTAGGCTGACTTAAAGAAGGTGTATTATTTTGAGCTTCTTTGGTAGGATTTCCCTTTTGAGTATTTGCAGGAACCTTTTCATTTCGAATATTATATTGTTTCTGGAATTGCATGATGGAATTCCACAACCCTGTTTGGTAATATTCTTTTTCCACTGACAACCTTTCATCATTCTCTTGCATGAATATTTCATTTGCATCCATGAATTGGTCATGTTCTTCTTTAGTTAAAAACATCTATGTTTCATCACCATCACAACAATGCATATTGTCTTCAAAATTTTCATCAAAATTTTCATGTACATATTATTTTGAAAAGGAGGTCTTATTTGGTGATCACCCTGGTTCCTCTGATCTCTTTGTCTGATTTGTGGAACTGTTGGTCTCCTTTGATTTCTGGGTGGAACATTAGCCTGCTCTTTGTTGTTAGGCTTATTATTTAAATACATCCTCTTCATGAGTTTCTCCATGGTCTTCATCATCAACTCAAACCTCTCTTTTGATGACTATGAGGTTGAATGTTGTGCCTTGTCTTGAACCTTGTTCATGTCGATGTCAGAGTTATATTTGATCTTTCTTGAAGCCATTAGATTTACTTCAACTTCTATTGCATCACTCATCATATCATCTAGTGAAGTAGATCTTCTTTCCCTCAATAACACAACAAAATCACTTGCAAAGGAATCAACATATCTAAGTTGAGTAGCTCTAGGAGGAGGTTTTACTTCACTGGGAATTGAATTGTAGAATTTTATAAATCTAGCTAAAAACTCCTATACCGTTTCATCAGGTGACCTTCTCATGTTTTTATACTAGGTTAACAACTGAAGGGGGTTTTTCTTCTCCCCCCACTTTGCAAGAAAACTTGTTTCAAAGGATTCAAAATTTAGGATACTTGCTGTTGGGAGAGCTCTGAATCACTTTCTGACTTCTCCTGCGAGACTTTGTGCAAACAACCTCATTTTCGCATCTTCAAAATATACTTCTTCTAGGTCTACAAAATCATTGAACCAGTCTAGGTGTTTTTGGGCTGACACATTGCATTCAACATCATACAACTTTATCCTCTAATTATATTCTCGGGGAAAATCATGTAACTGAGCAGGTAGAACAAGAGGGGAAATCCTAGCTTCCATGGCTACAGTAAGAACTTGAAGTGGATGTTGGTTATGAGTAGGAATCACAAGAGGTTTAGTAGAGGCATCTAAAATCAAATCTTGGAATCTCTTCTTACCAAATATGATTTCATCCAATCTGGACTCGGATTTAGTTTTGAATAGAATTTGCTCAAATTTCAAATCAAAATCAAGGTCTTCAATGATTTTCACTAAATCTTTGGGCAAGGATAGATATATTTCTAGACACAAAACTGGGATTATTGGATTTTCTTTTCTTTTGTGTACAATTTTCTCATGATCAGACATGGGGATTACTACTTCTGGGTCTGGATTTATCCTGGTATAAATTCTCTTGGGAGCCAGGATTTCTAGCTCAAACTACTTTATACTACTAGTATCTTTATAATGGAGTCGCTAGGGTAAATTTAGTCTAACCTAATAAGGTGTTTGATTCACTGTCACCCTCAGGAATCAAATCTAAATCTTTAAGTCATTCTCTTCCCAGGGAATATTTCACTTTCAATACCCGACAACGACACCAAAATATTTGCACTCTATAAATTTGATTGATTGATAAAAAAAACAGTAGAGGTAACCTACAAACTAACTTTAGAGATGGGTACTAGCCTGCTCAGCTCAGAGAGGGCTCTCTCCTGTCACTTGGTATTTCTTTGACAATTCAATGGCTAGTTTTTTTTTTTTATGTAAATGAGTGTGAGAATCTATATTACTGTAGAAAATTATAGTACAAACAAGATGCAAGGACTACCAAGATCTGCCAGAATGAAAACCAGATATGGGGTCCCAGGGATGCAATGTCTAATATAGTAGGGTAGGCCTGGGTCGCCACCATGGGAAACTGACCCAAACCTCCTTAATCTAGTTTGAAAAACGCCAGCATAACGAAAACAAAGAAAGCATAAGCATAGTGGGATTAGCTCCTACACTAAGAGACTTGACTAGGGCTTGTCTTGCACTAGTCCAGGTCAATGGGGTGCTCTTCATCTCCTTCCCGCCTTTTCTCGTTCTCCTCCCTTTTCTACACCAGGCGTATCTTTCGGATGCACATTGGGGTTCCATTTCTGTTAGCTGCATTAATGTTTATATGGTGGACATAGCGTAAATAGAGCTGGAATTTCCTTGTCATACACTCCAGTTTTTCCTACTGTCTTCTCTGGTCCTCCGCAAGTCTTTTTTCCCCCGCCTCCAGGTTGCTGAGGCGGTTCAGAATATCTGTAAGCACATTCTTTCGTTCTCTGGTTTCTATCCTATTGGGCTCCCTCCGGTCCACACACATCTTACCTATCAACAATTTTTTTCTCCAGGCTTCCTCCACCGTCCTATGGTAGAGAGTTGTCATGGGCTGTGTGGCTCCGGGTTCCGTTATCCCCCCCGGTTCCTGAGTTAGTTTTTTCTAGGCTTTGCCCCTGTGAGCATTGTTGATTTTTATCTCCCATATTTTGATGATCGTCTTCCCCTTTATGTCTATCTGCTTGAGGAAGGTACTCTTTGCTTCCCTAGCTGCCTGTTTGATTCTTGTCATCCTCCGGGCATTCTATGTAGGTTCAATACCCTGGGGGCCTCTCTTATTGTTGGTTTTCTTCATGCATACCATCTTCTCTTGCAGGTGGTAGTTTTTATGTTGGGTTCTTCCCCTGTTCTGCTTCACCTCTTTCTTGTATGCAAGGTGGCCCCTGTAACTGCTTTTCTCTGGTCTGTGGTTTTTTCTATTATACCTTCTTTTATGGAGCCAACCCAGCTGTGGTCCCATCCTTGCAATCATGGCCTGCCCATCAAGGTGGTCCTTCTGGTTAGTATCCTCTGTTCTAGAGCATGTGCACTTGATGACCTTGCCATAATCCTTGTGCCAATGCTTTTCCCTACGCATTGTATGCCATTCATTTCCCTGTCCCATAATGGTACTTGTGTGAGGTGTGCCCAGAATTGGCCCTGGTGAACCCTTTCATCCTTCGTCCTTTGCCGCCTGCGGGATATCTATTCTACTTTCCCATGGATAGCCTCTATATTTTTTTCTATTGATAGGATCGTGGTGCCATGCTTTCTCTTGATGTGTGATCTGTGTCTACATTTGTAGCCTTGTTTGATTGGTGGGAAATTGGATTTTGCCTAGGACCTACGTGCCCTTCAGTGCTTGCTGCGCCTCCATTCTTGTCGTAATCTTTCGTACTACTACTGTTGTCCCAGTATTTTGCCGAAATTTGGGTGAAATTTGCTCATAATTGACCTTGCGGGAGGTTGCTCTAGATTGTGTCGAGTTATGGACCTTCGTTATTGACCCCCTCATTCACTATTCTCTCCGCTAGTCCATTTGCTAACCTCCGAAACCAATGCAACTCCACAGTGATCCCTGTCCGCAAGTGCTCCTAGATTTTTTGCAGGAGGTGGGCCTATCGCCAGTGCCTCTGGATTTTTCCCATTCTAGTACCGTTTTGGAGTTTTCTTACTATGTTGATAACCAACGCATAATCTCCTTCCACTATGGAATTTGTCATCCCCTCTTGACTTAGAATATCCAGGCCAGTCTCTAGTGCTTCGAATTCCGCGACATTGTTGGTTGAGTTGCACATACTTCCAGTATACAACTAGATGATGTTTCCTTTATTGTCCCTGATTACTCCTCCCAAACCTAGTCTCCCTAGGTTGCCTTTCGTCACCTCGTCGAAATTTAACTTGAGGGATCCTAAAGGTGGTGATTTCCAGTTGCGCTCACCTACTTGGAGATGTGGTGACCATCTGCACTAATTGGGGTTGCGTCCACCACTTAGGTGGAAGATCTCTAGGACTCGGGACTCCTAATTAGTGGGTTGCGCTCTACCTACCTGGTAGTTGTGGCTCTACACCGTCTCTCGTATCGTGGAGATTATTATTTCCTTGATCTTCCCTTTAGGCCAGATTTGGTTTCTGAAAATGTGTTGGTTCCTTTCCTTCCATATCGACCATATGATCATTCCTGGGGTGAGGATCCAATAGAGGTTCACCTCTTCTTGTTCGCTGTAGATATCTTTCTAGAGATTGATGGTTGCGACAATGTTACCTCGGATCTTGTCGGACTGGTGGAAGATACTTGTCGCCCAATCCCAAAGTTCTGCAGTGTAGGCGCATTCGTCGAGGAGGTGGTTTGTTGTTTCTTTCTGGGCTTGACAAAGATGACATCTTGAGGGACCTGTGAATCCCTTTTTCCTTAGGTTATCCCAATTTATAATGCAGTTGTGTAGTATTAACCATTGGAAGATTTTTATTTTTGGTCATTGGGGGTTGTTCCAAAGCTTGTCCCAGTGTTGCGCTGGGTCTTCTTGGTCTAGTTTCACCATATAGTGTCAGACTTCTTTTAGGTTGAATTCCCCTCCATCCTTTTGTCCCCACCTCAAATGGCCCTCTCCTTTCGTGACTATTATTTTCTGTCTTCCCTGTTCCTCCTCCACCTCTTTTACTGTTGTTGCAGGCGTATCGTTGTTTTGTGGAATAATATTTTCCTAGATTCTCCATTTGTTGCGGTCCTTTTCCTTTTTCCAGTAATGGTAGATGTTGATTTTACCTTGTGTGATTAGTTCCTGTTGGAGTATTCCTTTGATCGGGTTCTTCATCCTCGGTTCCTGTTGCCAAGCGTCCTCCTAGAATCTTCTTGTTCTACCATTCCTAATTTCCCA
>JASDQU010101788.1:303233-314223 GCA_032191745.1 Picea mariana | reverse complement strand
TATAATTCATATAAAAAAAATTCTTAATTTATATATAAAGTTTAATATTTTATTAAACATTTTACATTAATCCATAATTAAAAAAATTTCTTAATTCATATAATATTTTAAATAAAGTTTAATATTTTATTAAACATTTTACATTAACTAATTACTAATCCATTGTAATATATCCGATTCAAATCAAACTTTCAAGTAGTCATAAGATAACAATAGATACTAATCATAAGATATAATCTTCAATAATAACATATGTAATGAAAATGTAAGCCTACCCACCCTTTATCTTTAAGATTGTGTCCATTTAGAATCAAACTTTCAAGTAATCATAAGATAACAATAAATACTAATTAATAATAACACATACTAATCAATRATARCAATAAATACTAATATATTCTTCAATGATAATATATGTAATGAAAATGTTAGCCTACCCACCCTTTATCTTTAATATATTCTTCAATGATAACCCATGTAATGAAAATGAATATCAAGAATAACATAAAAAAACAATGATAAGGAGAAATTAATAAATGGAAATGCAACTATGAATATGTAAGTAAGTGAGAATTAAATTTAACATGTTTTAATTCTAATCCATTAGTTATATGTGATAGAACTATGATAGTTAGTTATATGTAATAGAATTATGGTAATTTGGTTCTTGACCAACTTTCTTATAGATAAAATATTATTATTTTATAAATGTGGATTAATTTAAAAAATAAATAAAAACTAGTAACATGAATTTGCTAAATTAATAAACTAATATAACATACATGTAACATTATAAAATTGTATTCTGTTTTGAGATAGTAATATGTTTAAATTATAAAAGATAGAACATAAAGAATAAAAAAATAAAGATTAAATACAAAGAATAAAAAAATATGAAAATTTGCATTTGGCCACTCCTTGGGACTTAAAGGATTTAGTAAATTCCCTTTCATAGATAGGGTGTTATGAATGTTTAATAACACTTTGAATGTCAAAAAATATTTACTAATAAACTTATCTCATTTTTCATAGTTTCCAATCATATACATGTTGTGTGTTGGATATTGAGTTTTTATGAGCTCCAATTAGCTTTCACTAAGATTAAAAAAATATCCTTAAATTTATGAACTTATAAGGATAATAATGATTTCTTTTATTAGGGTATTATTACTTTCTCTTTTCAAGATTGAAAGTGTAGATAGTTAAAACTTGAGTAACTATTTCATTTTTCAATTAGTAAATGAAATTATATATTTACTCATGGTTGTCCTTCAAAGTTTTTAGTAGTGGGTGAATTTTTCATATAACATGATTGATATTAGTTAATTTAATAATCATAGAAGTCAATTTAGTATAATTAGGAAAAATACATCATTAAAAACTAGTGAAGTTAAGTTAGACAAAATATATTGGTTTTAATATTAAAGTTAGTTAATTTTCGCCACTGATAGAGGTGGCATATTAGAATATCAAGAGAGTTTGTAATGTGTATTAATTTTTATTAGGCCAAGTTTAATATAATTCAGTTTCTTTCTTTAAAATATTTAAAATGTATGGTTTAAAATTAGAGTAATTCATTTATTTCTATTTTTTTAAAGTGTACTAATGGATTCACAATGTTTGTTTGTTTGTTTTAAATTATGACCTATTTGTAAGGGGAACATTTATGAGACGATGTGATGATTGTTCTCTAACTCGGAATCTTGGTACATGTGCCTTTGTTGAAGTCAGAAATTGGGGCACCTCACGGCTACAAATGGTGGAGGGAACGTGTTCCTTGCGATACCCCCCCAATACTTCCCTAGTTGGACGTTAGACTGTGCCTATGCAAGGTTTTTAA
This sequence comes from Picea mariana, assembly GCA_032191745.1. Classification (NCBI taxonomy): domain Eukaryota; kingdom Viridiplantae; phylum Streptophyta; class Pinopsida; order Pinales; family Pinaceae; genus Picea; species Picea mariana. The sequence goes on along the minus strand of JASDQU010101788.1, from coordinate 312,383 downwards.
AGTTACCTAAAGAGGGTCACCCCCCTTCAAATTGTTAATAGATTTATCATGGATATGTGGTTGGTATTGTTTTTTTTTTTTATCATGTCTATGTGGTTGGTATTGTTTTGTTTTGTTTTCTTTATTTAATGTGTTGTATTGTAATGTGCAATGCAATTCTTTTATATTTTATTATCTTTATACATTTCAACCCATAATTTATTTATTATTTAAGGTAATAAAAAATAAGAATACTACCTAAAAAAAAAATTATTATTTTAATTATTTTTTTTAGTATTATTTCTTATAATTTATTTATTATCAACAAGTTAGTATTTAATTTCTTTATTTTTATGAAATAATTGTTGCTAAAGCTTCTAATCAACATTATTTTCTTATGATTTCATAGAAAGGGGAATTAATGGGTGACTCAAGAAGACAACCAACCTTCCTTACCAGGAAACTCATAAACAATTATCGCTTTGGCAAAAAGCAATTTGTGAACACAAGTTGAAGAAGATATATGGTGTGAAGGACCTACAAACAATTTTTGTCTAGTACACAGGGTGCACTCTATACAGGATTCGGCCTCGGCCTCATATATGACACTGTGGCACTTGCCCAAAAATATGAGTCTAACCATAGACTTGCTCAGAATGGAATTCAAACCCATATTGGAAAAACAAAAAGAGAATGCAAACAAAGAGCAAAGAAAATAAGTGGAATGAAGAAATTTGTGAAAAATAAACAAGTTGATAGTTAATCGTGACCATAGAACTATATAATGGCTTTCAATTGTTGGAAAAAGAAAATAAGTTTTTTAGAAGTGTGAAAGAAATACAATATTTTTTTGAAAAATATATATGAGTATTTTAATTGTGAATTATTAATATGTTAAATTTATTTTACTTGTTCAAAATCATGATGATTATGGTGAAATTATACAAAATTATGATGTTTATTGTGAAATCATAGTTATAATATTTAAATTAAGAAATAACATTATTTTTCTTTAAATGTTAAATTTTATTTTATTTATGATTTTTTTTAATATAAAATATTATTTTATTTATTGTAATTAAAGGTAAATATTATAGAAATTCAATTTTTTATTTCAAATTTTAAATTTATTAATTAAATTTTGAAATATTATTATATTATTAGTTTGTAATATTTTATTTTATATCTTATATCATTTAGTATTATGTTTAATTTTTATGTTGAATATTATTAATTTGTAATATTTTATTTTGCATCTCATATCATTTAGTATTACTTTTAATTTTTATATCATTTAATATTACTTTTAATTTTTAATGGAGAGATACTAAAATATCATTATTTAATTCATATTATTATATAATTTTATAGATGTATATATAAGAATGATTTATCATTTTTTGATTTATTAAAAAAATATAATAATGTTTTTTTTAAATTGTTAAAAAATACAAAATATTTTTTAAAATATCTATATGAATATATTAAATATGAATTATTAATATATTAAATTTATTTTATTTGTTCAAAATTATGGTGGTTATGGTGAAAATTGACTTTTAGTATTTAAATTTTAAAAAATGAAATTTATATATATTTTTAAAGATTAAATTTTATTTTATTTATAAATTTATTTGAATATTAAATTTTATTTTGTTTATTGTCATTAAAAATATAGATAGTTCGGTGATGTTAATTTTTTATTTTTTTATTTTAAATTTTATTAATAAAACCATTCCTTATTATTAATTTATTAATAAACCCATACACTATTATTGTATTGTTAATTTGTAATATTTTATTGTACATTTCATATTATTTAGTATTACTTTTAATTTTTATATAAAATATTGTAAATTTGTAATATTTTATTTTACATCTAATATCATTTAGTATACATTTAATTTAATAAAAGTACTATTATTTTATTTATATTCATACATGATTTTATAGATGCATTAGTATTACTTTTAATTTATTTATAATAAACTTTAGTGTATAATGTTTATTATAAACTTAAGTTATTATTATAATTTTGTCAACTTTGAATAATGTATTTTTTTTCTTAATTGTTATTGATTTTATTATTTTTACAACATTATAATATTTATTGAAATCCAATTTTTTTTTATGATATTTGTATAGGTATTTAAGAATGAAGAAGTGGGAAGAAATTATTGAATTGGATGTTCAAGACCTAGAAGATATGATGGAGTTTTCATCAGAGGATTTGACATGGACAGAGGTTTGGGGGACCAAGTGGCAATAATTCCTTATTATAGACTTGAAGATTTCATAAATGGGGAGCAATCAAGAGAAAGTGCACCTACTCAATTTGTTGTTTGAACTAGACGAAGTAAAAAAATGGAGGATATCAAAGAGACTAATTTTGGAACGTATATAGAATATGCTATGTGAGTCTTCATATTATTCTTCAATAAATTTATAAATTTTGATTTCTAGTTTACTATGTCAAACATGCATAAATGTTTTATCTATTTGTTTGTAATTTTTCGTATATAGATATTGGGGTGCATATGGTCTGGCGCCCATGCGACAAATTACCATGAATGCACTAGATGTTGGGAAAAAAAAACATAATCCACGTCAAAGCATTAAAGTTGGTTGTCAATGTCATTTTATCGTACGACGACTTCAACTCAGACCAGATGATGTTGTTATAACATACACTGCATGTAGGCATCTTGATAAATATAATGTTGTCTGCCATGGGACTGATGCAATTGGTAGGCCTCAGTGATTCAATTATGCACCACATTTGACCATGGATATACGAGATAGTGTCGCACATTTGATTGAAAATGGTTTTAATGTTACGATGATATGGGACAAGTTCATATCAGATGTACAACATGAATCTGGTGAATTGTTCACAGGGATAACTCGAGATGCCTTAATGACAAGACAAGACATCTTAAACATTTACAATGATATTAAAAGGTTAGAATATGTGAAGGACGAAAGTGATCCAACGAGTGTGGAGTGTTGGTACAACATATCTCCCGAGAGCTTTTTTTTCTACCAAAAACAAGATGTTATTCAAAACATTCCCTTTATAATAGGCATACAAACAAAGTGGATGTGTTCAATGATGATCAAACACTCACACAACAATGTTATATCAATGGATTCAACTTTTAGCACCAATAAGTATGGGGTGAGTACATATTTATCATTAATCATATTCATTTATTCAGCATCATTTGAATGCTTACCGTTTAAATATAAATATAATTATGTCTTCTTTTGAATGTAGTATCAACTTTACACATTGATGATTTTTTATGAACATCGCAATGGGGTTCCAATAGCTTGGGTGATTTCATCACGCAATACTACGAAGGATATATGTAAATGGATGTCAGCACTTTTTAGAGTTGGAAGCAATGAACGTCTAGATTGGCATGTTCGATCTTTCATCACAGATGATGGTGCGGCTGAAATTGAGGCATTAAGGTGACACATTTATTTCTTTAGAAAAAATTTAAATAATAATGTTTATATATATTATCTTCTAATGTTATATCATTTCAGGTATTTGACCAACTCCACGATATTATTATGTGTATGGCATGTCCGTCGAGCATGGTTGAAGAACATCGGTAATAAAGTCAAAGAAAGGGAAAACATAATTTGTATTTTTCGTGCTTTAGGACACATCATGCACTCGTGTCAAGACGATGCATCTGTACAGAATGCAGTTGCAAGGATATTTGAAGATTTTAGCGAAGAAACAAACTTCTTGAAGTATTTTAAAACCACTTGGCTAGCCAACAATAAAATATGTAAGTTTTTTTTAGCGAGATTCATGATTGTATTCTACAATATATTTATGATTATTATTTTCAAACTAATATCTATGTTTGTTTTGCAATCCAGGTATGTGGGCAAAAGCTTACAGAAATTTTCCTCACTTTAATCAAGATACAAATAACGCCATTGAATCTTATCACGAGTACATAAAAAAAAGGTACTTGAATGAGAAAAACAATGCAAATCATAGGCGGGTTGACTGGTTGATTCATGTGCTATTAACAAATGTTCAATTGTATTACATTCATATGCAACATTTAAAAGAAGTTGGTGTTAAACGACCTAGAAAATCCCTAGAACAATTGAATGCATCAAAGTGTAGAGCAAACCAAATCCCTGATGAAGATTGTGGTGTTAATCCAAAAAGTAACAATGAATATCGAGTTCGTAGCCAAAATATGGATACTCATGATACTTGGTATAGTGTCATATATAAAGGGTCAGATCTACACTTTTGCGATTGCTCCTGGGCATTAAATGGAAATGTTTGTAAGCATGTACTAAAAGTTGGTATGCTACTAAACAACAATGTTTTAGGTGATAATCTAATGTCAAATATCGCTACTTCTAGTACATAAAGGCCTAGATTTTTAGTTGATTTAAATGAAACAATTGTATTCAGTCCAGAAATCGAAACAGAGCTTCTACCACCCTTCAATCCTCCTCATAATCTCAATTGTCATAATGAAACAAACATTAATGACGTGGATAATAGTGCCCCCCTTGAGGTTGATGAAAGGATGTCTGTGATTTCATCGATTCATCAAGAGTTGAGGGAAATGTTAGCCATAGTACCTCCAACTTTGGAGAGGGCACATGCACTTAAGAATTTGGTTAGCAATGCACATCAACAGTACAATCAACAGGACAATCAAATGTTTTTAAATGCAACTCCATCCAAGATCGTTAAGAAGAGACGACATAGTTTTTTGAGTCCGCTCAATAAAAAATTACAATCTCGTCATCAGTTACATTTAGGTAAGGATAAACCACAATTTCAAAGAGTTGGACGAGTTCGTGCAAAGAAGAAAAGCATGGTTGAGCAATTGAAGTTATCTTTTCAAAAAGAAAGAAATGTGGAGCATACCTCTGATTTAGTGCAGCATTCAATTCCACATGATATTGGTATGAAAATTTGAAATTATGTTTTGTTTTACTTGAAATTCAATATAATATTAGCTTTGATCCAATAGTAATTTTTTTTCCTTTTTTATTGTTACAGCTGAGGGATCCACACCTGGAAATTTTCAAAGTTGTCGGCTTTGGTTATTTGTCGATGATGCAAACATACTTACAAGTTCAGAGATATCAACAATGCAGTTAATTCCATATTTAAACTTATGATATTTCCTCTTAGGTGAAATTTTTTAAAGTACTTGGGAAACAATGAGAATAAATATTATATATTTATATACTTTTTTTTTTATTTACTATCATTATCAAATTAATTTTGTCAATGTTTCTTGACAGGAAGATACACACTTATGGAATAGGGAAAAGTCGAAGTGATGCACTGATACTATTTTCAACTTCTCACATTATATAGAAGATAATTTTACAATAATATATTATTGATATTATTAGATGCCACTTGTATTTTTATTTAAGACAATTATAACAAATACTTTATATTGTTTTTGCAAAAGGTGTAATAGTTGTGGAACTCAATCATAAATTAGAGTATGATTCTACATTGATTTTGGATATCAATATGTGGCATTGTCAACAGTGAAAATTTGGAAGTGAAATGAAATATTAAAAATTGAGAATTTTGATATTTTACTTACATGTCAACAATGCATTTATGTCTCCATAATACTATGTTGTTGCTCTCTATATTTTGCAATGTCTCATGTTATTCATATGTCTCATGTTAGTGAAAACCCTCATGTACTTAGCGTGAATCAATATGTATGAATAAGTATGGTCCTATGAATCTCATTTCATCAATTATAATGCATTTAACATGTTTCATTTCTTCTTGAAATATATCAATTGCTTGACCATGCAAAGGCTTGAAACCTTTAATAGGAATCCGTAGGGTGGAGTGAATTGTTCAAAAAACATATGTTGAAAGCACTAATGGTAGTATGTGCAACTATGACCTTTGACATTTCATAGTGGCGTATGGAACTTTGACATTTAGAACTATGACCTTTGGAATGACCTCTGGAACTATGGCCTTTGGAACTTTGACCCTAGGAACTATGACCTCAATAAATTTGACCTATGTAACTATGACCTCTGGAACTATGACTTGTGGAATTATGACCTCTGTAACATTGACCCCAAGAACTATGACCCTAGGAATTGTGAACTTTGGAACTATGACCTCTGAAATTACGCCCTATGGAACTATGACCTATGGAATATGACATGGACATTAACTATGTAGAAATTTTAGGTGACAAGGAATGTAAATTGAAGACTGATATTGAAGTTATAGACATCCTCCATGCACACCATGTACTGACTCAATATGTAACCACATCCCAAAAAACTTGTCATCCAAGGCCTTTTTACTTAGTGATTTTCCACTTTGCATCGATTATTTTGCTACTATCTTATCTCTGCATGTGGTACATGCATATGTTCCACAATTCACATCCACTGCACATCCAATACTTTTGAAGCATCGATTCTATCAACCCATGTAATTTGCACTAAAATCAAAGATTTATGACATGTTAATTTTCTTTGACTTATGAAGAAAGTGTGGAGATCATGAATAATTAAAAGTAAATGTCTCATTGTTCTATGTTCTACTTAATGGTTTCTAATTATGATTATGCATATTCCAAAAATTGTTCATATGTGTGGAAAGGACATCATAGTAAATACGCATCATGCAGTTAGCTTTAAAGAAAATCGAGCTAGCTAATCTATTATCTCTAACCTTCACCTATGCCAAGTTGATTTAAAAAATAATCGTATGGAGAATAAAATAAGAACCCAGCCCTTTTGCGGTGATACTTTCAATTCACTAGGCAGAGAGAACAAGGATTTACATTGGTCTACGACCTACAAGTGGTTCTTGAACAAGAGTGCCGAAGGCAAGAAAAAAGACAAATGTATAGTCAAATGCTGTATGTCATTATTGAGACTATCTTAGTTTGATTTATATCATTTTTGAGATATTTATGGTCATTCATTGGACATTAATGATCATATCATATTCATTGGACATTAATGATCATTTCAATAATGTTAAGCATTGCACATTATATTATTACAAGGTACATATATGTAGTGGTCACTCAAAGTTCAACCCTTAAAGAAAACATAACGAACCTTTAAAGCACACTTACAATTATTTAGATGTTTCCTTTTAATTACTCTTTATCTCACACAATATTGTGTATAAGCATGTCTCCTTATGACTCACAAGAGCGATGTGTGCTACTAGTTAAAATATCGAGGCAAAAATATTTCATTATGTATAGAGATAAAATGGTCAATAGAGTATTCGAGAGCACGAGTTTTATTATTATATTAAATGTATTAATGCTAGAGGAAATAGAAAAAACCTGATTTCAAAAATGCAAAATACGCAACCTAAAGTGAAATTTATTCCTTTTTGTATTATAAATACGTTTTTTCTAATTGGAGAGAATTTGGAATCCAACTGAATTCAATGGAATTGAATACAACCTTGGATCTAGAATTCTTCCAAAAAATCACCTAATGGGGTGTGCGCTCAGTAAAGGAAACATGCCCCTAACATAATTACAATGTCAAGAATCTAAGAAATGATGATTTATTGATTCGATAATAAGTTCCCATACAAACATGGTTTTGGGTATAAAAACAAAAAAAATCAACATGATTGAATTCCACTCACTCACACACATGTGTTTTTTCATTCTAGATGCCAACAAACCTGTTTTTTCATTCTAGATGCCAACAAACCTTACATTGATATATGGGACATTGATTTGCGAAGTTGGCCCCTATATAAAACTTTTGTATGAAATCCTATTGAAAAAAACCCTGGATTCAAAACCCTGGAAGGATGCCCTTGGTGTAATTACGATGTCAGGAACCCAATGAAATAGATGACTCATCGATTTGATGCATGATTTCCATTTTATCACGATTTGCAAATCGCATCCAAAAGGCATTCAAGGACACCTTTAAGAATAGTCTGTCGGGCATAAAAACCAAAAAAAAAATAGAAAAAAATTATTTTGTAACCCCACATGTGTGTTTTCAGTTTAAATCCCAATAAACCCTCTATTAATGTCTTGGACATTGATTTGTGAAGTTGATCTCCAATGCAAACTTTTTCATTACATCCCACTAAATGAAACCTTAAATTTAGAAGTCATCTTAAGGAAAACATGTTGAGGTGTATGAATGGTAGAGGAAAGGCACCCCTAACATAATTATGATGTCATGAATCCAAAGGAAATAAATAACTCTTGATATCACTAGTTTCCATTTTATCTCAAGTTGCAAATCACATCCAAATAAATTGCATTTAAGAGAACTTGTAATTTTCCAAAAAATGGATGCATATAGAAGAGGTGCACACTTCTACAAGGAATGTTGGTGTGCACAAAATATTCAACAATGAAATCGACAATGTCACACAAACTACTAAGGGGAAGTTAATTGTCATGTAATTGTGTTACTATCTTCAACTATGTAACTTTGAGTTATGAAATAAAACTCTAACATCTTCATCATGAGTTAAAAGTTCGATTGTGCGACATCACACAATGTAATGGAAACAATCACACAACACATCCAAAAAATGCAATTGATTGAGTTTCAATCAACAACACATCACAACAATCTGTTAGCCTAGTAATATATAGATGGGTTGTTTTCCACTTGTATTGCTCTTCCTCCCATTCATTATACACTCACTGTAAAGTAAATAAAAGATGAACATGAAAGTTTCTAGAATGGTTAATTTTCCCTTCGTTTAACATTTGCATGGTTTGCCTCATTCTACAATACTTCCAATTCCTTGTTATGAACTCTATATATGTTGTATGATTTTGATCCAATAACATAATTATCGTTATTTTCTACCCAATATACATCACCATTGTGTATGCTCTTGTCTTTGAATACGGATGTGCACCATTTGTGTATGATATTGTCTTTGACTATGAATGAGTAAATATTGTTCATCTTGAAAATTTGTCTTACAGGATCTTTCTTGGTTATTGTGTATGTATGTTGGTTTTATTGTATGTTTCGAATACATTGTATAATCCACGTCATGGATTAAGTTCATATTACAACATAGTGTTTGCACAATAGCTTAAAATAAGTGTCTTTATATAAGTATTTTGGAATTAAGCTTCATCATAAATTAAAGTGAAA
>JASDQU010101788.1:274684-288904 GCA_032191745.1 Picea mariana | reverse complement strand
TCTAGTGCGCCTTAGCCTAGCGCACCTCTTGGTACTCTCAGCTAGCAAAAACGTCGAGTTTGAGTTTTTTGGTCAAAGTCGAAGTCAAAGGTTGACTTTTGGTCAAAATTGATATTTTGGTCAAAGTTGAAATTTCAGGGTTTCTAGCCTGTTCTAATCATTGAACCTTTTTTATTTAGTTTCTAACCTCTTCTTATCAAGATGGTATCTAGTTTCAAATTAGAAGACAAGCTGAACGATGCTGCAAATTTCAAAGATATGCACTTGTATATGCTTTTCATGTTATATCATCCTGCAAAGCATGAGTGTGTTTTGGAGGGAATGTACAAGAGACCTTTTCCAAGAAGTGATCTTGGATTCAGTACATTCAGAGGAACAAGCAGTTGAGGCTCCAGGTTCCAAGTTTGATTGATCAAATTGTTAAGTTTCAATTTGCACAATTCAAGTTTGATAGTTGTTATAGTACAAGTAAATACTATAGTTGAGACAACAATCTTTGAAAGGTTCTATTACTGCTAGGTATACTTGGTTGTATGTAAGTACTATTGATATCGCTGCATATTACACTTGTTTGCAAAATGAACTAACATCTCCTCTAGGAGATATTCCGTGTTCCCGGGCAGGTCACCTTGGTAATTCTATGATCCTTGTTACCATAGATATATTCTTATGAAAATGTTATTGGAAATACTTTTGCTCTTGTTGTTCTTGTTCCGAACAGGTCACAGGCGATAGCTCTGAGAAGGAGCTACAGTGATAGTTGCAGATAACTCCATCAAGTGGTGAGGCAGGTGATCTCACGAAGTACAAATTCTAAAGGAAGCATGTAAAGAAAAAGGATTTTTTGGACATCGTTCACTAAGATACAAAGGATGAAGTATTTGGCAAGTTCCAAGAATTCAAGGCTGAAGTGGAAAACTTGAAGATCAAGACGCTAAGATCTGATAATGGAGGAGAATACACCTCCAAGGAGCTCATTGCCTTTTCTAAAGTAGTTGAGATTAGGAGAGAGCTAATTGTCTGTGGTGAACCAACCTGGTTCACTATGTAAATATCCAGTATAAACAGGACAGTACGCAATAATCCATTTTAAGGATAGTAAATACATTTAATAATAATTGTATAAGAATGAATAAGATGATTACAAATTAGGAATGAGGGGTTGTATATATATCCCGCACAGGGGTGCCCTTTCATAAGAGACATGACCTTTCATATGTCATATCTCTTCATAATTAATTATTACTTATTAGTTATTTATATTTACATATTATATATATTTATGTTTGTTACATTGCCTTCCCCTTAGAAATGCTTTGTCCTCAAATCATGTTTATGGAGAGGCTTACTTCTTCGTTCCGGCTTGCAATGTCTTCGCATGACTCTATGTTTTTGGTGTTGTTAAGATTGATGATAACAGACGATATGAGTGACGAAGACTTGAGTAGAACTGTCAAGTTGTGAAAGAGTTTGACCACCCTAGTTCGATCTTCTACGAGACTGGGTGTTTATAGGGTTCTCGTTTTGGATAATATTGATATTCTAACTGGTTAATATATCTATTCTTATGATTTGAATGTCGAGAGGGAGTTCTCATAACATGATTTCCCCTTATCATACTTGTAGCATTTTCTTCTTTTGACTTTGATATATGATTTTCTTCATGCGGCGATGTTGCCTTAATAATGGTTGAATTTTGATTAGTAATTTTACCTGGATCTTCCATCGTTTGTACTCCARCATCTTTATATGTTTTTTCTTCAATTGGATTGGCATCTTCTTGAGCTTTAATGTCTGAATTTTCAAGTTTCTCTTCTTTTAATTTTTTGATTTGTTCTAGTAGCTCGTGATTGAGGCTTTTCGAACGAGAATTTTCTTCATTTTTTTCTGATAGGTTCTTCTCGCGTTCTTGATTCTCTTGTTCCAACTTCTGAACACATTGTTTTCGAACCTTTGACTTCTTGATCTGTGTAAGTAGTTTTTTACTGTGTTCTTTTAAACGAGAAATTTCTTCGCTTTTATCCTTGATAACTTCGTCAAATTCTTTTTGCATTCTTTGCATTGCTTTTTTATTTTCTTGAAGTATCACTTTTGAGATATCGTTAAAGTCTTCTGGTGTTATTGGATCTGACTCCAATGTAGAGTCCTGTAATGTTATCTTTTTCTTCTTATATGAAAATGTCAAAAACTTCTTCTTCATGTTTAGGATGAAGGACCCTAGTGCTTCCATCCAGGATGAACCTAGCACTATGTCACTATCATCACAAAATAAAGATTTAACGACGAATTGCGATACAAACATATAGTCTCCAATGCTAAATTGTATATTGCTTATGTCATATTGTTTTTCACCTATTGAATCTATCGTTTCAATAATATTTGACTCAAGAGTCACTAATTTGTTAGCACATTCAGTACTAACATAATTATTATCTTGAGTAGGAGCGATAGAGATGATAATATCCTTTCTTGCAAGTGTTCCTTTGATTCGAAATAACGCATGAACCGTTTTTGTAAAAGTTTTAAGAAATCTTCCTTTTTCCTTATTAGTGGGATCCATTTTGCTTTCGTCGATATTTTACAATAATTAATCGATAATTAATACCCTGTTTATGAACCTTATATATCTTTTCTTTTACTTCGTATTGGTATTTCTTTTATACTTCTTTACTTGTTGATTATATGCACTTCTCTTGCTTTTCCTTAATTATGAATTTTCCCTTTTAAATTTTTTTTAGAAAATACTGTGTTTTTATATTTTATATAAATATAAATATAATTTATATTTTATATAAATATATATTTTTTTGAACTTGAATATTTTCTTTCCCTTTAATTTGTTTTCTTTTCACTTTTAATGAAAAATTACTTTTCACTTTTAAATACTTCACTTTATTTAATACTTTGATGTTTAAACCTTTTCTTATAAAAAAAGTGCTTTTGCTTTTAACGCTTGTTTATAACCTTCTTTTAGACTTGAATACTTTTTACTTTTCCATTAATTTCTTTGAAAACTAAAAATTTCCTGTAATTCCTTTTTAATATAATATTATATCTTGTATCAATCCCTTTGTATGTTATCTCCACTATATAACCTTTTTTTCTCTTAATTTTATTCCACTTTAATCACTTTTTTTCTTCAACTTTATATGTTAAAAACAAATTAATACTTTATTTAAAGTGTAACTTTTTCCTTATTTTTCCACCATATATCTCTTATATCTTGTATTACGATACTCATTAACTCACTTTATTTTTTTATTCACTTTTTACTTAATTAAGTATTTTAATAATTTTTTGTTACTTGTCTCCTTTTTATTTTAATCAATCTAAAACTTATATACTAACACACAGATCGACTCTTTTTATTTACTTATGCCTTTAATGTATAAAAGTTCATGCAAGGGTTATGACTATTCTTACCCCACGACTTGTATAGATGGAATACACCAATAACTAATTTATTAATCAATGTGTACGGATTCAAAAGGTATGGCGGATCAGCGGTGCGATTCAACGGCTGTGGCAAAATTACGAAAGCGTACTGGCAGCGTCCGTACAGATTTTTTCAAATAGAGAGATTGTATGGACACTGATTTGATGAATATTAATGTGTACGAACTGCAGAAATATTGGCAATTATGGCTGTACGAACGACTGAAATTAATTGGTGCCTGGTACAAATTTTTTAATTTGGACTGTATACTTCCAAACTTTGGTATACGGATGCTGAATTTATTAATTGCAGAAAACACAGACACTAAAATTTGCCGTTGTAATTTTTTTTGTTTTCTATTATAAGGATCTTGCAGTGATTTTTTTTTTTTCTATTTTTAATTTAATATATGGTAGCAGCAGAATGATCTTCACTATATTTCTGATTCCTTGAGACATTGATAAGTTATCTCTCTTTTATTCTGGAATTTCTTCTAAATTTGCAGCAGAATGATATTTCTTCAACAGATTGGTAAAATTGATATATTTTTCTTTTTAACCGGAATTTTGAAATTTAAAATTCGCAGCAGAATCACCTTTTCTCTTCAACTGATTTTGAATATCGAAAGGCCAAAGGCTAGTTGTGGTCAAAGACCGGAAGTTCCACGAACTCTAAAAATTTGAGTGGCCAAAGGCTTGCAATGACATTGCCAAGGGCAACAAAATTTTTGACCAAGAGTCTAGAGGCCAAAGGCCGAGATCATAAACAAGGCTCTGATACCACTGTGGTGAACCAACCTGGTTCACTATGTAAATATCCAGTATAAATAGGACAGTACGCAATAATCCATTTTAACGATAGTAAATATATTTAATAATAATTGTATAAGAATGAATAAGATGATTACAAATGAGAAATGAGGGGTTGTACATATATCCCACACAGGGGTGCCCTTTCATAAGAGACATGACCTTTCATATGTCATGTCTCTTCATAATTAATAATTACTTATTAGTTATTTATATTTACATATTATATATATTTATGTTTGTTACATTGTCCCACATAATCCTCAACAGAATGGTGTGGCAGAAAGAAAGAACCATTCCATTGAAGAATCTGTTAAGGAAATAATGAATGACTAGAATCTATCCATGTTTCTATGTGTAGAAGTAGCTATGACAACCGTATGTGTTCAGAATATAAGTTTTCATCATATATTGAAGAACATGACTCCAAAAGAAGTTTTTCTCCGGAATGAAGCCAACTGTTGAACACTTGAGGATCTTTGGTTGTCCTGTCTATATTCATGTTCCCAAGGACAAAAGAAAGAAGTTGGAACCTCCAGGAAAGAAGGGAATATTCGTTGGATATAGTGACACATCAAAAGTTTAAAGAATATATGTCCCAGGTCAACAGAAGATTGAAATCAACAGAGACGTGACTTTTGATGAGAAGATTTCATTAAAGAAATCTATAGAGGATTCCATGGACTCCAATGATGGAGAAAAACATGAAGATCCCAAGAGAAAGTACATGTTCACCAGAACATTCCAGTGAAGAACCAAACCAAGCACTTGAACCTGTATAACCAGTGGTTCTACCCAAGAACAAAAAAACGACCAGCATGGCTAGAATCCACCTTACAAGAAGCAAAAAGACATAAAGCTCCCAATGGCACCTTCATGGATGGCAAGAGACCCAAAAGATTCTCTAGTTGTGCGGCGCTCATTACAAATATTGTTAATGCAAATTCTTCCACCTTTGAAGAAGCAGTCAAGAAGAAAGAATGGAAGGAAGCTATAATGGAAAAATATCAATCCANCAGTGGTTCTACCCAAGAACAAAAAAACGACCAGCATGGCTAGAATCCACCTTACAAGAAGCAAAAAGACATAAAGCTCCCAATGGCACCTTCATGGATGGCAAGAGACCCAAAAGATTCTCTAGTTGTGCGGCGCTCATTACAAATATTGTTAATGCAAAACCTTCCACCTTTGAAGAAGCAGTCAAGAAGAAAGAATGGAAGGAAGCTATAATGGAAAAATATCAATCCATTATGAAAAATGATGTATGGGAAATTGTGCCTAGACCCGAAGGAAAGTCGGTAGTAACCTCAAAATGGGTTTACAAGATAAAGCATGCAGTAGAAGGGAGTATTGATAAATACAAGGCGAGATTTGTGGCTATAGTGTTCTCCCAGAAGGAGGGAGAAGACTATGATGAGACGTTTGCTCCAGTTGCCAGATATACCTCTATTAGAGCCATCATATCTCTTGCAACATCCATGGGTTGGAGTTTACATCAGATGGATGTAAAGACCGCTTTTCTCAATGGAGTAATTAAGGAAGAAGTATACATATAACAACCTCAAGGTTTTGATGTACACCAGAGAAATACCTGATTAAAGAAGGCCTTGTATGGACTAAAGCAAGCTCCAAGAGCTTTGTATGCACGAATTGATAGTTACTTGATGAGACTTGGATTTTCCAAGAGCTATGTTGATCCAAACCTTTATTACAAGGTTGTGAATGATGCACCTATGATCCTACTACTATATGTTGATGATTTGTTTCTGATAGGTGTAGAGCCTCTCATTATTCAGTGTAAGAAGGAGCTAGCCTCTGAATTCGATATGAAGGATCTTGGTCTCATGCATTATTATTTGGGACTAGAAGTATGGTAGAAGCATGCTGAAATCTTCCTAGGGCAAGAGAAGTATGTTGTAAAGATCCTTTAGAAGTTTGGGATGATGGATTGCAAATCCATGGCAACAGATATGAGGAAGTTGAGAGACTTTGAATATGATCCAATAGACTCGTCCCTGTACCGACAGTTGATTGGCTCATTGATGTACTTGCTGAATAACCCGGTCGGACATTTGCTTTGATGTGAACACGTTGAGCCAGTTCCAAGTCGAACCTAGACATGAGCATTGTATAGCTACAAAGCATATTTTGAGATATCTTCGTGGGACGCTAAACTATGGTTTGAGATATGCCTCAAACAATTCTGTACAACTGCATGGATTTACTGATTTAGATTGGGTAGGGAGTGCAGATGACATAAAGAGTACTTCTGGTATATGCTTTAGTTTGGGATCTTCTTTGATATCATGGGCTAGCAGGAAACAGAGGTCTGTTGCACTCAACACTGCAGAAGCAGGGCATATTGCAGCTTGTGATGCTTGTACGAATGCAGTATGGCTCTGTAAGCTGGTTTCTAGACTATTTGATTAGGTGTTGGATTTGGTTGTGATACATTGTGATAATCAGAGTTGTGTGAAGCTTTCAGAGAACCCTGTGTTCCATGATAGGTCGAAGCACATTGAGATCAAGTACTATTTTCTCCGTGATAAAGTCCATAAGGGAGAAGGACTCTCCCGTACATCTCCACCGATGAGAAGACAACTGATATTTTGACGAAGGCTCTGTCCAAGATAAAGTTTGCATACTTGAGGGACAAGTTGGGACTCGTGGAGATTGCTCCCTTAGTTGAAAGGGAGGAGATGACTTTCTCGATTGAGAGGGAGTGTTGATGGATAGACATTCTCCATGTGGAGAATGGTCCAGGTTGATAGATTGTTGATGTATCATGCTAGTACAGCTTAGATATGATGCAGAGCATCATGCTAGTACAACTTAGATATGATACAAATGTCCTGAGACGCATCGTGCTAGTACAGCTTAGATATGATGCATTGGCATCATGCTAGTACAACTTAGAGACGATGCTTATGCCTGAGTTGCATCATGCTAGATATGATCATGCTAGTACAACTTAGATATGATGCAGAGTGTCATGCTAGTATAGCTTAGAGATGATGCAGGTGACTCACATCATGCTAGATACGATCATGCTAGTACAACTTAGATACGATAATACAGTTTAGAGATTATGCAGAGGCATTGATCTACATCATGCGAGTACAACTTAGAGATGGTGCATTGACACCATGCTAGTACGTCTTAGAGATGATGTAGATGGTACTCCACATCATGCCAGTACAGCTTAGATATGATGCAGTCACATCATGCTAGTGCGGCTTAGAGATGAATGCAGTGAAGTGGATGGTTCTTGGAGCCATTAAGGACATTCAACATCTATTGGGACAGTCATTCTTCTAGGACATATGTCTGTATTAGAAGAATGGTATTTGTGTCACTCTGTTGAGTGAGTGACTTATTCAGTATCATGCCTGATTACTCAAATGGAGTATGGCCCCGAGAGATGATGTAGACGATGATATGATTTGATGCCAGGCGACTATTGTACTGCATGGTGATAGCTTGTGTAGCTACTAGTTGATTGCAGTGGACACTGTATGTCTCTGGACAGTAGCTATATACTACTATGGTGGATGTGTTCCACTGGTAGTGATTGTGTGTGACTAGATAGTAGTTGTGCGCTACTAGAAGTGGTTGTGTACCACTGAATAGTAGTGGTGTACTACTATGGATCGACACTATTGTGATCTATTTGATGGCATTGTAGTAACTGTGTACTACTACTGGATTTCCATGGAGACTACTAATAGTGTTGAAGGTGTTTCCTAGGCTGGTGTGCCAATGAATAGTGTTGGAGGTGATTTCCAGCTGGATGGATAGTGATGATGATGCTCGTGACTTGATCTGCGTAATCATGAGATAGTCTGTGTGGCTATGATGATGCTATTTGTACAATGGTTTGCAAGACTATGTGAGCCTTGCCCATACCATGTGAAATGGATGGATGTATTTGAGATCATTACAGTTAATACCTCCCTAGCTAGGAGGGAGTGTTGATATTGTGATAGCCGCGGGAGGTATTAACCTCCATATGTAACCTTTAGCTGGAATAGAATATTCCGGAAGCAAGAGAAACCCTAAAGAGTTGTGTAAAAACCCTAGAAGGCAAGTCGGCTCAGTAAAAGAATTAATATTAAAGTATTAGCCTCTAAAAGGATAAGTCAACCCAGACAGTTGAGAAGAACCACTATAAATAGAGGGCGCTCTAGCTCATTTTTACTCACTCACCTCACTTACTCTCTCAAGTATGGCGCAAGTTTGGAGATGCAGTTGCAAGGATGGAAGGTGGATCCTCTTGGATGGTTCTTGGTTTCTCTCTCTAGCGCTATCTAGCCTAATATATGTGCCCTACCTCTTAGTATCTCTTGGTGGTATTCTTGATGACATTCGGGGTGGTATTCTTGGTGGTATTGTTGGTAACTACAGTTGCAACTGCTGCAGTTGAGTAGTGTTCTTGTTCTGTGGCTTTGGGACTTTCTGATAGCTTGAGCCACTATTTCCACGTTCAACTAATGGTCAACATGTTATAGTGGATATTTCTCTCTATTATGTTGCCTTACTCTGGACACTCTACACTTGGTCATTTTCAGTGTTCCACCTCACTGCCATTGACTTCATTATACCTCTGCTAGAGACCATCTTCACTAGTGTGTGGAACCATACTAGTGCAGGACATATGGCATTCAGGGAAGGATCCATCTTCTCTATATGACCTCCTATCCAAATAAAGGGAAGGTGTTGGAAAAATTGGGGTAATCCATACATGTGGCTAGAGTCCATTCATATGCATCATTAATCCATACATGTGGCTAGAGTCCATTCATATGCATCATTAATGGACTTGTAATCATTGCTAAGACCAAATTTTATTCATTTATTATATTACTAGGATGTGGAAAACTCCAACCTTGTCAACTTTGATAGTAGGCCCATAACCCCTCCTTGGAGAAAGTGCCCTACCTACGTGAGTGGTATAAATACCACTCAAACTTTATTTGCATTAACATCTTTGATCATTGACCTTATGGATCTCTTATTAGTGTTTAAGCCTACG
The DNA here is from genome assembly GCA_032191745.1 of Picea mariana. NCBI lineage: Eukaryota > Viridiplantae > Streptophyta > Pinopsida > Pinales > Pinaceae > Picea > Picea mariana. The sequence goes on along the minus strand of JASDQU010101788.1, from coordinate 279,627 downwards.
GAAACCCATATATTGTATTGGCACAATGTTGTTCTTGTTGAGTTTTGTACCTTGGGAGGTGTTCCCCATGTGCTTGTGACCTCCTTAGCACATGTGGGATGGACTATACACTTTGTACCTTATGCTTTTGTCTAATTTCACTTTGACTTTGTCTAAAGTGAAATTTAGTCATATTGCCCTAAAAGTGACTATTAATTCACAAAGAGGGTGAATTAGAGACATAAAGTTGACTTAGGAAACTTAATCCAAAGTGGGTTATTGAATTAGATATTTATGGGGAGATCTCAAACATTGATTAGATGGGAGATGAGATGATCTCCACCATCCATATCTTAGGTTTCCTTATGCATATGTCAAAGAGGGGCGCAAAGGGTGAAGGAGGACGCATTATTCATTCCTTCTTTTGTTCATTGTGAGAGGAGCTCTTGGAGGATGAGCATGAGGTCAATTTCGTGAGGATGCTTGAGCTTGAGTGCTAGCTTTCATGGAGGGAGGCTACTAGCTACTTGCCTTGTTTATTTACTGGAGAGGTTCTACTTCTGTGGAGGGCGCATTGCCAAATTGAGGCGCATCAGTTGTAGGAGGACTTCTAGCCATCAGATTGCAGTGAGATCAGTTGCAGAGGGAGGCCATTCAACAGAGCTTCATTCCTGTGGAGGGGTTTCCAGATCTGAACTCACAGTTTGCAGTTGGAGCAGTTTCAGTGGTTTTGCCAGCTTGTATGAGGGGTGCACTTGGTGACTTTGGGCTTGTATATCAGCTCCATTTGGGCTGCCATTGTATCAGGTTCTTTCATATATTATACTTGTTGTATTCCATCTTCTTCTTTCCTCATATATACATATATATCTCAAATTGGTTTTCCCCAGGGGGGTTTTATCCAGGGTCATGTTGACCAAAAATACCTGTGTACACAAATGCATGTATTAGTCTCTTAGATCTCTTGATTTTCAGCTGTAAAGATCTATAGGTGTGTTATATTTATTTTGGTATGCATGTGCTAACATCGGTCACTAAAACTACATGCTAGGGCACCCAAAATCGCAAGTATAACCGTAACAAATCAGCAAGAAACTTTTGGACTGTTGGCTGTTATAAAACAGCAGTGTATACTTCATTTGACAGTTAAAACTTAGAGCCTAACTGTGGTCAAAGACAGACCCAGTAGGCAAGCTGATAGGACCTGAAAATCTTCAGTTCTTTGGATGGTTTTTTCTCTCACTTATGCAATTCACCTTTCTCCTTCTAGTGCATTAATGGACAATTCCAGCACACTGTTTTAGTGCGGTTTTTCCCTTTTATTGGCATGTTTTTGGGTAAGCTGTTTCGTTCCATTCGATCCCCTCATCCTTTTGTGATCTCAACATCTACAGAAATAGGGTTTCCACATCCAAGTGCAAATATAGTTCATTATCAATGGTATATGATGTGTAGGACATATAACAAAATCATATCTGTGCATGGAATCTCGACCTCGTTGTCTATGGAATCTTTAATATGTGAATTATTTATGACAGATATGTACAATCCTATGATTAAAAAATCTCATGCAGAATGTTTGGTAAGAGAAAAGATGGCAATGCTAGAGCACATGGATGAAACCATACAAAGTTTTGAGGCTGGCTATCAAAACACTAGGCCAGCTTTCATCCAAACTAATACAATAGTTACCTTGCTTGCAAGAAAGACATGTTTATTGACACCTTATTCCCCCACATTCCTCCAAAAGTAGTAAGAAAAAATAAAGAATTAGAAACCATTGGGGTTCACCATAAAATAAAATCATAAAAGGGGCAGAAAAAGCATAATTTCATGGGCAGGAAATTTAAAAATGTTCTTTGAATCATGTACCTGTATATAGTTGCACGTAGATTAATTTTGGCAGAATCATCTCCTATGTCACTTAATTCAACATTTGATTCTTTGCTGACAAACAATTTGTCTTCCATGTTAAGAGGAAATGTCATAGCATAACCTCCCATTGTTAGAAGATATGGATACCTGGATACAATCAAGGACCATAGCAAACATAAACAGCATATAGATCTAGAAGTTTATGTCTATATCCCATGTAACAATTTTAAACAATAGTCATGTAATCATAATTAATCTGTAAATGAAACACTTTGGATACGTGCTATCAAATAGATCTATCCCAGCTGCCACTCCTTGTAGTACTTCAACTGAAACAAACCAAATATCTATCAGTCACAAAAATGAGTCTGCTTTTACGAAAATAGCATAACAGGGCATAGTTGGCTAATTGCAACCAAGCCTTTCAGATTTTAACTGCTTTGCATATGTTCATAAGGTTGAGCAGACATGGCTGCATTAAAAAAAGCTTACAGAATAATCTTTTAAAAAAGCTCACACAAGATAACATGTAGCATTATATGCTAAAGAACAGCACATCATTGTATTTGTTTAAATTAACTTTAAAATGCAGATTGATATAAAAGGAAAACATATACTACAAGTAACAAATCCATATATTAATTTCTTGTTTGATCTAAAGGAAAGAAAATAACAATGGCGAAATCTGTAATCTAGCTTGCTGTAATTTTATATCAGACCTGATTTCCATGCTATGAAATTAATTAGGACAGCGAACTGGACCAACGGGAAGCACAATGGAGGGTTCTAGTGATCATACAGGTGGCATACAGTAGGTGAGTGTTAGCACACTTTTCCACCGTCCAATTGAACTAATAAATCTGATATTTCAGCAATGAAAAAATGGCTAATTAAAGGAGCAAAGCCCCAAATTGTCACAGGCTAGACCCCTCTCCGTTTGGGTAAGCGCTTGCCAGCCTCAGGGGGGAGTCCCTAAAGTGATTTGCTGCTGTCCGGAAGTCTGATTTTCTGCAATTAATGACAAAAAACAGCAGCTGATATGTCTTGGACAGCATGTTAATTCTTTCCAAGATGTGGGGGAAAAGATAGTTTTTAGCTTGGAGGGATCCTGCAGGGTTAGCACAAGAGAAATAGAAAGAAAATAGAAAGAGAAAACTACTCGTAAGATAGCTAAATCACAATGAATAGTAATGAACTGCTTAATCAATTGCAAGAATTAAATCAAATACCAACAAGAAGAAAGGTTCGACACAAACACAAAACCTTCTTTATTATCGGCTTGTCAAAGGGTTGATTGCACCAAAATCAACAAGTCCACAATCAGTACAAACATAACCCTTGCTCAAGAGAAAGTAGCTAGCCTATAGAATGAGAGAGAAGAGAGAGAGTGAAAAGAAAGACAGAAACAATGTGCTGCTGCCACAAAAATCCGATATACGGTGATAATACGGTGATATATGGTGATAATCAAAGTTGTGTGAAGCTTTCAGAGAATCCAGTCTTTCACGACAAGTCAAAGCATATAGAGATCAAATACCATTTCATCCGAGACATGGTACAGAAAGGAACAGTTGAAGTCCGGTACATATCCACAGATGAATAGATAGCAAACTTTCTCACCAAGCCTCTATCTAGAGTGAAGTATGAGTACTTCAGAGACAAGCTTGGTGTGATGCAAAATGTCCACCCTCGTTGAGAGGGAGTTGTGATGTTTCTCCTACGACAGGCAGATACTCTCCCTTTGGCCAAGGGATTCTCAGATCAGTCATGTGAAGTGACTGAGGGAGTGATGAGTAGCCTAGTACAAGTCTTGCCTAAGCCATGTGAAGTGGCTAGCTGTGATTGAGACTTGTAGTGTGGTCTTGCCTATGCCATGTGAAGTGGCTTGGTGTTAATGGGACCATGGCATAGCCTTACCTAAGCCATGTGAAGTGGCTAGGTGTGAATGAGGCTATGGTGGTAGTCTTGCCCATACCATGTGAAGTAGATGGGTGTGATTGGGACTACTAGGAGAGGAGAAACATCATAGATACTTGCAGCGTAGTCTTGAGACTATGGTGGTAGTCTTTCCCATACCATGTGAATTGGATGGGTGTGATTGACACTACTAGGAGAGGAGAAACATCATAGATACTTGCAGCATCGTCTTGACACTATGGTGGCAGTCTTGCCCATACCATGTGAAGTGGGTGGGTGTGATTGGGACTACTAGGAGAGGAGAAACATCATAGATACTTGCAGCGTAGTCTTCAGACCATGGAGGTAGTCTTGCCCATACCATGTGAAGTGGATGGGTGTGATTGGGACTATTAGGAGAGGAGAAACATCATAGATACTTTGCAGCGTAGTCTTGAGACTATGGTGGTAGTCTTGCCCAAGCCATGTGAAATGGATGGGTGTGATTGGGACTACTAGAGGAGAACATCATGGGAAAATACCTCCCTCACTAAGAGGGAGTGTTGATGTTTTTGTGTTGACGTTTGGACAACATCGGGAAGACATTCTCGAAAGATAATAATTAATAATATAATTATTATTGATTATTATATATATTATATAATAAGTAAATGATAATAACAAATAGTTATTGATTATTCAAGGGACGCATCCTTTCATGGATGGTCACCTTATGTTCCCTATATATGGAACACTCATTATTGTAATAATACATCGATTATATCTCATATGAAGAAAAAATAACATGATATCAGAGCGGGACTGGGCTCGACTCCCTCACGGGTGGGCCCAGGAAAATGAGAGATAGCTTTCTATGATACATAGCAGAAGGGTAATGTACAACCCTCTACGTCATATATAAATATCGGTTATCTTTCCAATGGCTTGTTGAAACCCTTGAACAACTCAATCGTCCACATGAACAACTCAATCGCCGGGTTCAAGAGATTGTTGCCAAATCCTTGGCTTTAAAGAGAGGACACTGCCATGCAAGGTGAGCGATTTTATCCTGGTCAATGATGCCAATAATATAACTTAAAGAACAAGTGCTTGCTCGGATTTAGCTGTTGTTCGCAAAATCGATGGGTTCGAGAGGCACACCGCACGTAAGTGGAGCGATTTCACAAACTCAC
>JASDQU010101788.1:261637-274664 GCA_032191745.1 Picea mariana | reverse complement strand
ATTATTATTGATTATTATATATATTATATAATAAGTAAATGATAATAACAAATAGTTATTGATTATTCAAGGGACGCATCCTTTCATGGATGGTCACCTTATGTTCCCTATATATGGAACACTCATTATTGTAATAATACATCGATTATATCTCATATGAAGAAAACTAACATGGAGGTTGATACCACCAGCAACTACCATAATATAAACACTTAGCTAGGGAAGTATTAACAAGTAGCATCATCATATCCACACATGCTATCTCACGATCACGCAGATTAGGTCACGAGCAACATCACCACTATCAATATCACCTGATAGCATCCTGGCATCAAAACATATCATCAACTGCATCATCTCTTGAGGCCATACTCCATCTAAGTAATCGAGCATGATGTTGAATAAGTCATGTGTTGAACTCATCGCACTCAACATAGTGTCTCACATAAGTCACTCACTCAACAAAGTGATACAAGGACCATTCTTCTAATATGGACATACGTCCTAGAAGAATGATTGTCCCAACAGAGGTTGAATCCCTCCACTGTATCATCTCTAAGTCATACTAGCATGATGTGAATGCATCATATCTAAGTTGTACTAGCATGATGTGGAGTATCATCTACATCATATCTAAGATGTACTAGCATGGTGTCAATGTGCCACCTCTCAGTTGTACTGGCATGATGTAGATCTATGTCTCTGCGTCATCTCTAATCCGTACTAGCATAGTGTCAATGCACCATATCTAAGTCATGCAAGCATGATGTGAGTCATATGCATCATCTCTAAGTTGTGCTAGCATGATGTTGTTGCATCATATCTAAGCTATACTAGCACGATGTGACTCGAACATATTCATCATCTCTAAGTTGTACTAGCATGATGCTACTCAAGACATCTGTATCATATCTAAGTTGTACTAGCATGATGATGAAGCATCATATCTAAGTTGTACTAGCACGATACATACCAGCAATCTGTCAACATGGACCATTCTCCATAGGGATAATGTATGTCCACCAACACACTAACTATCCATGATGTCATATATCAACACTCCCACCCAACTGAGGAAGTCATCTCATCCCTCTCAACCAAGAGAGAAATCTCCATGAGTCTCAACTTGTCCCTCAAGTATGCAAACTTTATCTTGGACAGAGGCTTCGTCAAAATATCAGTTGTCTACTCATCGGTGGAGATGTACTGGAGAGTCACTTCTTCCTTCTGGACTTTATCACGAAGAAAATAGTACTTGATCTCAATGTGCTTCGACATGTCATGGAACACGAGGTTCTTTGAAAGCTTCACACAACTTTGATTATCACAATATATCACAGTTGAATCCAACACCTGATCAAATAGTCCAGAAACCAGCTTACAAAGCCATGCTTCTTTCGTACAAGCATCACAAGCTACAATATACTTTGCTTCTGGAGTGTTGAGTGCAACAAACTTTTGTTTCATGTTAGCCCATGATATCATAATAGATCCAAAAATGAAACATATACCAAAATTACTATTTCTGTCATCTGCACTCCCTACCCAATCTGAATCAGTAAATCCATGCAGTTGTACATCACTATTTGAGGCATATCTCAAACCATAGTTTAGCGTCCCACGAAGATATCTCAAAATGTGTGTTGCATCTATCCAATGCTCATGTATAGGTTCCACCTGGAACTGACTCAATGTGTTCACAACAAAGCAAATGTTCGGTTGGGTATTAATCAAATACATCAATTAGCCAATCATATGTCGGTATAGGGATGAGTCTACTAGATCAAAATCAGGGTCTCTCAACTTCCTTAGAACTGTCACCATGGGAGTTGCCATGGATTTGCAATCCATCATCCTAAACTTCTGAAGGATATTTACAACATACTCCCCTTACCCTAGGAATATTTCACCATGCTTCTGCCATACTTCTAGTCCCAAATAATAATGCATGAGACCAAGATCCTTCATATTGAATTTAGAGGCTAGCTCCCTCTTACACTGAATAATGAGAGGATTTGCATTTGTCATAAACAAATAATCAACATATAGTAACAGGATCACTGGTGCATCATTCACAACTTTGTAATAAATGTTTGGATCAACATAGCTCTTGGAAAATCCAAGTCTCATCAAGTAACTGTCAATTCATGCATACTAAGCTCTTGGAGCTTGCTTGAGTCCATACAAGGCCTTCTTTAATTTGCCTAAATGGGTCTCTCTCGGGTGTACCTCAAAACCTTGAGGTTGCTCTATGTATACTTCTTCCTCAATTACTCCATTGAGAAAAGAGTTCTTTACATCCATCTGATGTAAACTCCAACCCATTGCTGCAAGAGATATGATGGCTCTAATAGAGGTATATCTGGAAACTGGAGAAAACGTCTCATCATAGTTTTCTCCCTCATGTTGGGAGAACCTCTAGCCACAAATCTTTCCTTGTATTTATCGATACCCCCGTCTATTGCATGTTTTATCTTGTAAACCCATTTTGAAGTTACTATCGACTTTCTTTCATGTCTAGCCACAATTTCCCATACATCATTTTTCATAATGGATTGATATTCTTCCATCATAGCTTCCTTCCATTCTTTCTTCTTGACTTCTTCTTCAAAGGTGGAAGGTTCTACATTAACAAAACTTGTCACGAGTGACGCATAACTAGAGAACCTTTTGGGCCTCTTACTCTCCCTGAAGGTGCCATTGGGAGTTGTATGTCTTTTTGCTTCTTATAAGGTGGATCCTAGCCACGCTAGTCGTTTTTTGTTCTTGGGTACAACTATTGGTTCTACAGGTTCAAGTGGTTGGTCTCGTTCTTCACTAGGATGTTTTGGAGAACATGTACTTTCTTCCTTGGGATCTTCATGTTCTTCTTCATCATTGGAGTCCATGGAATCTTCTATAGATTTCTTGAAGGCAATCTTCTCATCAAAATTCACGTCTTTGCTGATTTCAATCTTATGTTGACCTGGGACATATATTCAATAAAATTTTGATGCATCACTATATCCAACGAATATGCCCTTCTTTCCTGTCAGTTCCAACTTCTTCCTTTTGTCCTTGGGAACATGAATATACATAGGGAATCCAATGATCCTTAAGTGTTCCACACTTGGCTTCTTTCCAGAGAAATCTTCTTCTGGACTCATGCAATTCAATATACAATGAGGACTCCTATTCTGAATATATACAGTTGTCATAGTTGTTTCTCCCCATAGAAACATGGATAGTGTTAGAATTAGAGAAAGAAAACAGAAAATGTACTTTCTTTAAATTTTTTTGTTAGTTAGATCAACAAAAGCATAATAGATCTAAATAAAACTCAAAACAGAAATGTAAAGTAAAACAATAGATCTAAAACATCAAGTATTTATGAATAAGCAAAGCTTAGATCTGAACTATATTTCTAATTGAGCAAAACATTTAAACCATAGAAATATTCCTGAGCAATTAGATCTGAACCATAAGGCTATTTCTGAGTATGCTAAGTCAATAGATCTGAACTGTATAAAGAAATTTAACCATAGAAATATTTCTAAGCAATTAGATCTGAACCATAAGACTATTTATGAGTGTGTTAAATCAATAGATCTGAACTATATAAATCAATTGAACCATAGAAATATTTATGATTGAGCAAAACATTTAAACCATAGAAATATTCCTGAGCAATTAGATCTGAACCATAAGGCTATTTCTGAATATGCTAAGTCAATAGATCTGAACTGTATAAAGCAATTTAACCATAGAAATATTTCTGAGCAATTAGATCTAAAAAATAAGACTATTGCTAAGTATGCTAAGTCAATAGATTTGAACTATATAAAGCAATTGAACCATAGAAATATTTCTAAGCAATTAGATCTGAGTATAAGCAATAAAATAAAATTGAAAACAACACCTTACCTCTTGAAGATTTACCTCCGTGTAATGAAGAGAAGCTTGCCACACCTGAGGAATGCTATGCCACTTGAAGTTATGCTCAGATAAGTCTAGGGATCATGGATCAACCTCAATGGGTTAGATATCTGTCAATGAGAAAGAGACTGATATGCCACCATAGAAAACCTCTCACAAAAACAAACAAACCCCAACAGAAAAATATGGAAGCAAACCCTTATTCCAGCCACATATAGTGAGGAAGTTCCAGATCTAGGGGACGATTTCCTATAGAAATGATTTACAACCCAACAAGAAAAGGTTGCGGCCTAGAAGGGCTTCAGAACTGCTCAAGAAGGAGGGACGACAGCCTCAAGAGGAGATCCCATCATTTAGAAGAGGGTCGGCTTCAGTAGACAGGCAGAGAGAGAAGAGGGTGGCAACAAAGGACACTTGACAACAATATTTAAATCACCATCAAAACACAACAACCTTTAACATAGCATGACAGCAGCAAGAACACTTTAGAAGGGACCTAGCAACAAGCAAGAAAAGAGGCCAAGCTGAAAACTATCACAAGGAGGCTGAATTGAAACTATTCAAGGAGGTTGCACCACACATAGAATAACTTAGAGCAATCTGGCACACTTTGAGAAGAAGGGAATGAGTGAAGTGAAAAGTGAGGGGAGAGGTTTTTATTTATAGTTTTAGGCTAGGGCTAGGTTTATAAAAATATTATTAATATAATAACATATTAATTTAATATGTTATATTTAAATATTAATTAATATTTTTATTTTATTCTTATTTAGCCCTAAAAAAATAAAAACACAAACCCCACTCAAACCCAAATTCAAAAATCAAAGGGGAAGAACAAACAAGGGGTTAGGATAGGCAAAGAGGTTTTCTTAGTGGCAACACATGTCCATATAATTCTCAAAAGTAACCAATTAACTTTAGCATCACTGCATAAGGGTTACATCTCACAATGTGGTCATGCTCATCTTCATAATCTCTCCTAGGTCATGTGGACCGTCCTGGGAGAGAGGAAGATGATCACACACCAACACATCTTGGTCTTACACCAAGATCTACCTGGTCAAAAACCAGGTTTCCCCAAAACATATATGGGGTCTTATCCACCAAGGTACAAGACCATGGATCAACTCATGCTTTAGGCATGGGTTCCCTGGAACACATCTAGGGACTTACATCAACCACCAAGGAACACATCCAAGGATCAATCCAAGCTCAGGGCAAGGATTTCCTGGAACACATCCAGGGGCCCTAAAATACATCTAGGGTCTTTACTGCTTGGTCCCAGACCAAGAACCCCAATCATCTACTAGGGGCCCTCACAAGGGTCTTTTTCCATGGCTCTAACTGCTTGGTCCCATACTAAGAACCCCAGGAGTGTACTTGGGGCCCTAGTCCACAACTAGGGTCTTTATGCCATCCTCCAGGAAGAATGGCTCTTGCAACTGCTTTAAATTCAACAAATAGATTTTGGTCATTCATCATTGCCTTAACATATTCTTCAATGGAACTATTTTTTTCTTTTTGCCACACCATTCTATTGAGGATTATGTGGGACAATTAGCTCCCTCCTAATCCCGACTACTTTACAGAAGGCAATGAGCTCTTTGGAGGTGTATTCTCCTCCATTATCAAATCTTAGCATAATGTTCTTCTTATTTGTCAAGTTTTCCACTTCAACTTTGAATTCTTGGAACTTCCCAAATACTTCATCTTTCTTCTTTACCAGATACATCCAAGTCTTTCTTGAGAATTCATCTATGAGCATCACATAATAAAGAGAGCCTCCTAGAGACTTGACTGGCATAGGACCACATACATCTGAGTGTATTAGATCCAAGATCTCCTTGGATCTATTCTCACTGCTTGGGAACAACTTCTTAATATTCTTCCCAAGTGCACATCCTTTGCAAACACCTTCGAGTGTTGATTGTAGCTCTGGTATGCCTACAACCATCTGTTTTAGAGATGGCAATGCTTGATAATGAAGGTGAGCATACCTTCTATGCCATAACTCACTATGATTGAGTTCATCATGTACAAGAGCTTGAGCATTCTAACCTAGGAGTTTATACAATCTTCCTTCACGAATACCAATGACTCTAGCATCTTCTATTTTTGAATCTTTAGACCATACAAGAACTTTTCCATCGACAAAGACTATTCTATCTCCTTTGTCTTCCAAGAAAGAAATAGATACTAAATTCTTTTTCAAACCAAGAACATATAAAACATTTAAGATGAACATTGTTACCTGATTCCATTTTGGTAGAAGTTTTTCCCATTCCTTTGGCTACATAAGAGTTATTGTCTCCAAGCTCCACTTTATGAAAGGTTTCCTTTTCATTCATGCTTGAGATATTTTCACGATCACCAATCATATGTCTTGAAGCTCCACTATTGATCAACCACATGTCGTCTTCATGAGATCTTGTAAGAGCTTAGTAGTAGAAGAAATCAGTTTCTTCATGATTAGCTTTCTTTGAAGGTTCTTCATCATTGGCCGCTGACACATGGTGTCTTTCCTTTCTCTTCTTTTCTAGTTTAGGACAATCCTTTTTGTAGTGACCATATTCATGGAATCCACATAACATTGTACCTTTGACGTATCTCTCTTATGATTGAATTTCTTTTTTGAACCAAATCTTTTCTTACCTCCATGTCTCTTACACTTTGTTGCATAGGCTTGAGCATCCTCTTCCTTTTGAGATCTTCATTTTGAGTTATCCTTGTCTCTTCTTGTGTGCAATAGGTCCAAAGTTCTTCAAGCATTGGAAAGTCCTTCCTTGTGTTGATGCTGGCAACAAATGCATCCCATGATCTAGATAAACCATTAAGTGCAATATTCACAATTTCCTTTTCTGGAATAACTTTTTCAATGGTTTGTAGTTGATCTCTTAACTGAGAAATCCTTACAAAGTATGAGGCTACAGTGTCATCCTTAGTCATCTTTGTGTCACAAAGCTCATTCTTCAGACTCGTCACTTGTCCAATATTTCTGACTACAAATAGGTTAGTAAGGGAATCATACATCTTGGATGAGTCAAGATTGGATATGTAGGGCATCAAGTGATCTTTTACAAAGTCCACAATGATACTCATAGCATTGATGTCAGTGTCCTTGAACTTTTCCATTGTTGCAACATTCTGAGGTTCATTTTATTTTCCTTCTTCAAACTGTGGTTCCATGATCTTACCCTTCATGATATCTAGAACTTTGTTCTTGGCAAGGATGAGGTCAATCCTTGTATTCGATGCTCTGAAGTTTGAAGCTCCTTCCAGCTTGTTCTCTGACTTCATAGAGTAAGTCATGACTGCCTTTGACTTTGACTTTGACCCAAAAATTCAACCTTAACGTTTTTGCTAGCTAAAGGTGCCAAGAGGTGCATTAGGTTAAGGCACACTAAAATTTTCAAGAATTATGCCAAAATTCTCACTTGAAGTGCCCAAAAAGTTAGGTTAGGGTTTTTTGCAGCTGCAAATTCAGAAACCTGAGTTGCAGTTGCAACTAGTGCCACAATGAGCCTGCCAAGGAACTGTCGATCTACCTTCCAACGGCTAGATTGTCTAAAGGTAGTGCGCGCCCATAACCTGTTAAAATAATTGATGTGCTCGTTTCACCATAGACAATATCACAATATTGTTACCCAACCATAGGCAGACAACCACCCCTGAGCACCGTAACCTTTGACAGATAGAATGATTCTGGAAGCAGTACCAGACCCAACAAATAACCAAGAGAAAACACGTCTTTCTCCAAAGGTAGCGCATTAAGCAGAAATTCCCAAACCACAGACCAAGACCAATACCCATTTCTAGTCGTTGCAGCTGCACTCCTCCTCTAGACTTGCGCACCACTTATCTTGAGTGAGTGTGCGTACAAATGAACTCAAACACCCTCTATTTATAGTGCTCTTAATCATCTGTTTAGGCCAACTTCTCTTGCTAGAGGATAATACTTTAGTATTAATTATTTTATCGAGCCAACTTGTCTTCTAGGGTTTTTACACATCTGTTTAGGGTTACTCTAGCTTCCAAAATATTCTAATCTATTCACAGGTTACACATGGAGGTTGATACCTTCCGCAGATACCATAATATCAACAAGTAGTAGACTACCCTAGTTGTCATCTTATACAATAATCTCCTAAGATTAGTAGTGGACAAATTTAGGGTTTATCTAAAATCCAAGCTTCACCTTTTCCAAGAGAGTTCATGGTTTCACTCCATAAGCCCCCCCTAAAAAAAATTGCAGGCACTAATGTTAACTCCCATTAGTCAATAATTAAAATCCAAATCTACCTTTTCATTTATTGTTTTAGGGTGAGATAAGAGTTTGTAGCAATTATTCTTCAATTTTCAACCATAATTAGGCTAGACATCTAGGGTTTAGTTGGCATTTTTGTTGAACACACCACCCACACTAAGAGGGGGGGGTGAATTAGTGTGTGGACTTTTCTAACTTTTATTCTTGCAAGTTAGCAGTTAAAACATAATTGTACAAATTAAGAACAATTAAATCATAATCACAATGGACAAGAGATACCAGATGTTTGTATAAGCTTTTGTATAATGTATATGGATATATGTGTCTATAGTAATAAGGATTTTCCCAACACCAACTATTTTGCATCAACACCAACTAAAGTAAGGAGCACCGACTCCTAGGAGAGCACCAACTCTCAAGCAAGACCCATCTTGTTGATAGAACGCAGTCTATCCAACTAGAGTTCATATAGTAATTCAACTCTAGTAGCATTTATCCATTATTGAATCATCTCTATTTCATGATCAGACGTATACCATCAACACTCATCACTGCACTTCATCTTCTCTCTGAAATTCGTGCCTTCTTCACTTCTGCTTTCCTCTGATATTCGCGCCTTCTTCACTTCTTCTTCTCTTTGATATTCGCACACGGACCCCAGGTCTGTATCCCCTTCGTTTTTCTCTGCATGCCACTCTTTCTCAGCGAGCCTATCTTTTCCACAAGCCCGTCTTCTTCCCCAAGCACGTTGTCCAGTGAACCAATCATGGTTGTATTTATAGTTTCTTATGCTCAAAACTTGTTTAAGTTATTAGGACGACTTGTGCAACAAGTTATAACTAACTTGTTCATTTACAACAACTTTTGGGACCACCATAGATCATCATTCCGAATCTTCAACTTTAACCCTGGCATCCCCTTTACTTTCATAAATCGATCACAGGTATGGATCGATTTCCTCCGTCTTTGTGATAACAAAGATCAACACTTCCTTCAAACCATGTTCATATGATCATAAGCATAGAACCACAAGCTTATCAATTTAAGCGATGCATTACATTATGCCCTTTAAATCTCTTTACCATATGACCAACGACGGTGACCTCACGTGACCACGTGATTGCGGGCGCAACCAAAGGTGGTTTGAAATCAAACTACGTTTCGCTCCGCAAGTTACCTCAAGCCTCCACGTGTCCTTTCTTATAAACCATGGTTTCGATTGTGGCCCTCCCTCAACTTATTAAAGTTCGCGCACCTTCAATCCCTGCAATGTGACGGGATCGTCGATCTCACGATCTTGATAGTGCTCCTGGACTGACGGTTCAGATTTTTTCTTTCAAGTTCTACGGATCAGATCTAGCCTTCCCAAATCAACGGTTGTGATTTATTTCATGATCCGAGCTTCCAGAGTTTCAACTCTCAAACCCTTCCTTCCTCCGTACATCAATCTTCCAGAGTCGATGATCTGCAAACACCTGTCCTTCTCAATCAACAACTAGATCAATGGTCTTGTGTCCCCTTTCTCGATCAACGCTTGAGATCTCCTTCGAGTCTCCAAACTTTGGAGATTTCAAATCTCAACCCCTTCTTTCCTCCGTATGTCAATCTTACAGAGCTAACAATCCACTAACGGGTGTCCCTTTCAGATCAACGGTTGTGTTCCTTTCACGTCTCCAGACTTCGGAATTCTCAAGTATCAATTTTCACTATAGTATGATCAACGGTTGAGAATACTCCCAAAGTGATCTTCAGATCGGACGACTTATGTCCACTTCGGAACTTCGACGTTCAGGACTTCGGGACTTTAGGCTAATCGCTGCTCCATTTTCCTTTGGAGTGATCACCTACTGAGTAAATCATAAGTGGTGGAGACCGCTTATTGTCGGTTAATACTTCCACTTACACTATCCTTCCACTGTAGTAGATCGATGGTCAAGAATTCTCCCGAAGTGATCTTCAGATCAGATGTTTCGTGTCCACCTCGGGATTTCGAGACTTTGGGCAAGTGTTGGTGGTAAAACTCCCGAAGTGACGTAACTTACTTACGTCACTTGATGACATGTCATGAGCCGAGTAGTTGCCACATCACTCAGATTCGTGATTTGTACATACCTTAAATGCCGATTCAACTTGACACTTGTCATTGTCTGATTGCGCCATGTGTCCTCGCTGACGTAGTCTACTGACATGATCTGCCAACGTGGTTCTCTCTGATCTAACAATCATCGTATATTCTCCAGATCTGATGGTCCTTATTCATTTTGAATTTCGGGACTTCGGGTAATTCGACTTTTCAAGTCGCCAATTCTTTCGAAGTGAGATTCCCCGAACAACAACATCCTCGGAACTTTAGACCCGAACTAAATGTTGTTCGTTGATCATGTTCTTAGATCGATGGCTCGATCTATCTACGATGTTGCTTTTATAGCTTATCATGTCCTTCCACTTAGAATGATCCAGCAGTTGTCAGGTTTTCGAGTATTCGAATTCTCAACCCTTTTTGTCTCGCTTATCCTATCCTTCCACTTTAAAGTGATCCAACGGTTATGAAGACTCTCGAAGTAGATCCACAATCAAGGATGATTGCAGAACCACAACTTGCGATTGATTTAACTCATTACCCAAACTCTGCAATTTGAAGTTGTGCGTTATTGGTGAGTCAACCACAATCGTCGATCTTCGAAGCTATAGGATCATACGGTCCTGACTAATTGTGGGACTAGAACTAGCGAGTTGTTTAATTCTCCTTTCAATCTCCACAATCTATCCCATTCGTTGATCTGGCTTGCAGATCCAACGGTCACAATCCTCCAACAGTCCTCAAGCCCATGGTCACTCATATGACCAACGTCTGTAATATGAGGCGATCAACACGGTCAATTTCTTGATCGGACGACTATTGAGGCTTCTCACCCTGAGCTTACGCTTTTCCTTCCGAGCTTTGATCTCTGCATAATGTTCACTCCTCCTCCTTAGCTTATGCTTCCTTCCGAGCTTTGATCTCTGCATATCGTTCGCTCCTCCTCCTGAACTTGCGCTTTTGATCTCTGCATAATGTTTGACATTTTATACCAACTGATATATTGTTGACATCAATGACAATTTCATCTATGATAAATCACAATGATAATTCATCATAACAACAAATCATCACATCATAATGACATCGACTATTGACATCAATGATAATATGTCCAACAATCCCCCCTTTTGTCATTGAGGGCAACCCACTAACTTCATATACAAAACTCCCTCTGTGATGATGCTTTTATCTTATGAAGTTTTTCTCCCCCTTGACATCAATGGCAAAGGGTTTCTCCTCTCGTGGTAAAGTTTTGTATGTTACTGACCAGAATCTGAACTTGGGTAACTCTTCCTACAATCATCATTTTCTTGCCATGACTGAATGACTCCCCCTGTCACTCTTCTCTCTCTGCTTATGACTATTCTCCCCCTTTGTTTATAAAAGGGTAGCTCTTTCTGACAAGGTCTCTCCTCTTGTTATCTCTACAGGATGTCATGTACATCATGTTAATGTTTATGCCATTATTATAGTTCTTTGCATTTCAATAGATAAGAGCATAATAAGAACAAGATCACTGAGAAATACACATTCACAAGAGACACAGCATTTATCCTGGGAAACCCTCTAGGGGAAGAAAACCCAGCAAAAACTTCCTTATCATAAATAGATTATACAATGTTCAATAGATAACTCAAACCAATACAGAAAGTCCTCCCAAGAGATGCGCCACTCTTCTTCTCCTCTCTCCAACTTCTAATTGCAGCTTGCCTCATAAGAGAATGAGCAAGTGAGTTGTGTCTTAGAAGTGAGGCGCTAGCCTCTTATTTATATCAATCTGGCACGTGTGAAGAGTCACCATCTGGCAGGGCCGACCTCTCACTCTGGGTGGGTAAACCCACCTTTAATTAATTCTGGGCCTTCCATTATAATTGTTGGGGCCGACTTCTTATTCAGCACTTTGTAATTGTCCGATGACCAATCCGCAAAAGGGGATTTGGTCCTTATTCAATTACCGACATGATTAATCCACAATGGGGATTAATCAAATAACAACAATAATAATAATGACATGATTAATTCACAATGGGGATT
Source organism: Picea mariana (assembly GCA_032191745.1). Lineage (NCBI taxonomy): Eukaryota > Viridiplantae > Streptophyta > Pinopsida > Pinales > Pinaceae > Picea > Picea mariana. The sequence continues at coordinate 262,368 of JASDQU010101788.1, read as the reverse complement.
TAATCCAATAATAATAAGAATGCTCTTCGCAGTTACATTATTTCAACACTCCCCCTTAACAAGAAGGGTATTCTTCATCAGCATCAGGTGAGAGAGGTCTACATCATCAGTGGCATCTGGAGAACAGTATCGTCAATATCATCTTGAACAATTGTCTAGCACATTTACGAGTCATCGGAAGTTTTCTTCATCAACAGCATCATCATTCTCAAAAGAATGCTATCATCATATGCATCAAACATGTATCAGTAAAAATGATACCTCGTCACAATACTACACTAGCTCAATGTCATAGCGGTTAAGCTGGTAGCTCAGTGTCAGTCACATCTTGCTTTACGTCGAACAACTAGGTCAGAAGCAAGTAATATCATCATCTCGCTTTACATCTAACAACTAGGTCAGAAGCGAGTAATCACAGCATCATGCTTTACATCTAACAACTAGGTCAGAAGCATGACTCATCTTGCTTTACGTCTAACAACTAGGTCAGAAGCAAGAAACACATCAACATCTCGCTTTACGTCTAACAATGAGGTCAGAAGCGAAGAATCATCGACGTTATGCTTTACGTCTAACAACTAGGTCAGAAGCATAACTCATCTTGCTTTACATCTAACAACGAGGTCAGAAGCAAGGAACACACGGCGTCATGCTTTACGTCTAACAACGAGGTCAGAAGCATGACTCATCTTGCTTTACGTCTAACAACTAGGTCAGAAGCAAGGAACCAG
>JASDQU010101788.1:237157-256722 GCA_032191745.1 Picea mariana | reverse complement strand
CGTACGTCAATCTTCCGGAGCTGACAATCCACTAACGCGTGTCCCTTTCGGATCAACAGTTGCGATCCTTTCGCGTCTCCGAACTTCGGAATTCTCAAGTCTCAACTTTCACTGTAGTATGATCAACAGTTGAGAATACTCCCGAAGTGATCTTCAGATCAGAGGACTTATGTCCACTTCGGGACTTTAGGCTAATCGTTGCTCCATTTTCCTCCGGAGTGATCACCTGCTGAGTCAGTCATAAGTGGTGGAGACCACTTGCTGTCAGTTAATACTTCCACTTACACTATCCTTCCACTGTAGTAGATCGATGGTCGAAAATGCTCCCGAAGTGATCTTCAGATCAGATGTTTCGTGTCCACTTCGGGACTTCAGCATTCAAGACTTCGGGACTTTGGGCAAGTGCTGGTGGTAAAACTCTCGAATTAAAACCCCTGAAGTGACGTAACTTACTTACGTCACTTGATGACGTGTCACAAGCCAAGTAGTTTCCACGTGTCACTCAGATTCGTGATTTGTACGTCCCTGAAATGTTGATTCAACTTGACACTTGCCATTGTCTGATTGTGCCAGTAGACTACATCAGCAAGGACACATGGCACAATCAGACAATGGCAAGTGTCAAGTTGAATCNAGAATGCTCCCGAAGTGATCTTCAGATCAGATGTTTCGTGTCCACTTCGGGACTTCAGCATTCAAGACTTCGGGACTTTGGGCAAGTGCTGGTGGTAAAACTCTCGAATTAAAACCCCTGAAGTGACGTAACTTACTTACGTCACTTGATGACGTGTCACAAGCCAAGTAGTTGCCACGTGTCACTCAGATTCGTGATTTGTACGTCCATGAAATGTTGATTCAACTTGACACTTGCCATTGTCTGATTGTGCCATGTGTCCTTGCTGACGTAGTCTACTGGCATGGTCTGCCAACGTGGTTCTCTCTGATCTAACGGTCATCGTATATTCTCCAGATCCGATGGTCCTTATTCATTTCGGATTTCGGGACTTCGAGTAATTCGACTTTTCAAGTCGCCAATTCTTCCGAAGTGAGATTCCCCGAATAGTAACCTCCTCGCAACTTTAAACCCAAATTAAATGTTGTTTGTCGATCGTGTTCTTAGATCTATGGCTTGATCTATCTACGATGTTGCTTTTCTATCTTATCCTGTCCTTCCACTTAGAATGATCCAACAGTTGTCAAGTATTCAGGTATTCAAATTCTCAACCCTTTTTGTCCTGCTTATCCTATCCTTCCACTTTAAAGTGATCCAACAGTTATGAAGACTCTCAAAGCAAATCCACGATCAAAGATGATTGCAGAACCACAACTTGCAAGTGATTTAACTCATCACCCAAACTCCGCAATTTGAAGTTGTACGTTGTTGGTGAGTCAACCACAATCTTCGATCTTTGAAGCTATAGGATCGAACGGTCCTGACTAATTGTGGAATTGGAACTGGCGAGTTGTTTAATTCTCCTTTCGATCTCTGCAATCTATCCCTGTCGTTGATCTAGCTTGCAGATCTGACGGTCACAATCCTCCAATGGTCCTCAAGCCCATGGTCACTCATATGACTGACGTCCGTAATATGAGACGATCAACACGGTCAATTTCTTGATCGGACGACTGTTGAGGCTTCTCACCCTGAGATTATGCTTTTCCTTTCGAGCTTTGATCTCTGTATATTGTTCGCTCCTCCTCCTGAGCTTACGCTTCCTTCCGAGCTTTGATCTCTGCATATTGTTCGTTGCTCCTCCCGAGCTTGCGCTTTTGATCTCTGCATATTGTTTGACATTTTCTGCTAACTGATATACTGTTGACATCAATGACAATTTCATCTATGATAAATCACAATGATAATTCATCATAATAACAAATCATCACATCATAATGACATCGACTGTTGACATCAATGACAATATGTCCAACAATTTTATCCTCAAAAATATATCTTCTTGTCATTTATTGCATTGCTAATCAAATTTTTAGCCCTCTAGGGCTTGAAGTCTCGCATTGTTAGGGTTGTTATGTACTCTTTATATTTCAGAAAGTAATTGGTCATAAAATCCTAATTTAACTTGCAATTTCAGCCCTAGTTTTATTGCATGTTTACTTGTATAAAGGATTGATTTCTTGTTGTTTTTTTAACTCAATATATTGCTTAAGAATGTCATCTTTCACACAAGTTTTGCACAACGATAGTTTTTCCTCTTTTTTGTAGTGTTTGGGATACCTTCTTGGCCTATTGTAACTTGCTAAATATCACAAAGTGTCTTGGATACTTCTCACACACAATTTTGGAAATTCTTTGATTGAACAATCTTGTACTCACCTTGAAAACTTTGATTTAATGGTGGTCTATTTGAGTAACTAATACAGTGTTGATGTTTTGGTAGCTTCACGAGGTATTAACCTCCAAGTGTAACCTTTGTACTTAGAATAGAATATTCTGGAAGTAAGAGCACCATTAAACAAATGTGTGAAAACCCTAGAAGAGAAGTCGGCCCAAGGAGAATAATAATAAAGTATTCGAAGGCTCCAGAAAGAGAAGTCGACCCCACTTGGAAAAGTCACTTGGACATGCTAGTATAAATAAGGAGGCACTTAACTCATTTGGATACATTCACTCACTCAGAAAAAAATTTGCAAGTCTAAGGAGGAACTATGGCAGCAACTAAGGCGCAAGTCTTTCTGGTATCTTCTTCTTGCACGCTTCTCTTGGTAAAGGTATGCTTTATTGGTATTGTGTTGTTGTTGCATCAGTGTTGTTTCTGGTTAGGGTTTATCTGTTGGTTCTAGTGTGGACTTGCCGAAATCATTCTATATAAGAAAAGGTTATTGTGCTCACGAGTGGCATAGTGAATACCTATGGTTGGGTGACAATGATGTGACATTGTCTATGGTTAAACAAGCATATCAAAATTTTAACATGGTTTCATAGTTGGTTTCCTTCATAATAGTCTAACCACTGGAAGGAAGATCCTTAGTTTCCCCCCATTGTCAAGCTCGTTGAGTAACTAACTCACTAAGAAGGTCACCTAAGGAGGCCTCATTTTTTCCCTGGATCAGATCTACAATCTTCCAAAGTTGAAGAGCTAGAGGGAGATGAGGCAACACTAGTTGCAGTGTCGGTTGCAACGCCAGTTACAGTGCTAGTTACAACACCAGTTACAGTGCTAGTTGTGGCACCAATTACAGTACCAGGTGTAGTTCCTCTGGTCCAGTGAAGTTTCTAGTAACTCGTTGAGCAACCCATTGAAAGGATGATGAAAATATTCTTTCCCTAGATAAACTCGCTAGCAATTCTTCCAATAGTTAGGATTTTTGGTTTTGCAGCAGCAATGAGCCCTAACCCAAATTCGTTGGGCACTTTGAGTGAAGTGTTGGGCCTAATTTTTAGTTTTCCTAGTGCGCCCTACCCTAGCACATCTCCAGCTATCTTCAGATTGCAAGTTGGAACACTTTGAAGCTTGTGGGTTTGTCGTTGCTTACCGTTGCTTGCCACTACTGCAGGAGGTATGTACTTGTATATGTTTAAACTATATCAATATCTTGAGGGTGAGAAGGGATATTTTTTCCAAGCAACAATCGTAGATCCAGAGGGATCTCAGATCCAACACATTCAAAGGAACAACACACTCCAAGTTTGATTGTCTTGATCTGTCTCTAGTTGTTCTGGCATTATTGTGATCTTATGAACATCTAGTTGTATTTTGATCTATTGAAATTATGATTATTATTCTAACCTCTGGTCAAAGTTAAAGTTATAAGCCGACTTTAGTGAAAATATTAGATTGATTAAGGTTGAGATTTTAGATTTTATTTGCATTATATTCCCTAACTCAGATTTCTGTCAAGAAAACATATTGTCTTAGTACAGGGGACAAGTTGGAGAGAATATATGTCATCTTGAGTGAAGGAGACTCGAAAGAAAAACAACAACAATCATTCTTGGTGATACGACTCTGGGTTCCAGGTTTGATTAATTAAATTGATAAGTTTCCAAATTTGCACATATCAAGTTTGATAATTGTTACATTACAAGTAAACACTATAGTTGTGACAACAATCTTTGAAAGGATTTATTACTGCTAGATAAAATGAATACTTAGTAGCATGTGAGTATTATTGATATAAATGCTTATTGTACTTGTTTTCAAAGATGAACTAACATCTCCTCTAGGAGATATTTAATTAAATTGAAAAGTTTACGAATTTGCACATATCAAGTTTGATAATTGTTACATTACAAGTAAACATTGTAGTTGTGACAACAATCTTTGAAAGGCTTTATTACTGCTAGATACAATGAATACTTAGTAGCATGTGAGTACTATTGATATAAATGCTTATTGTACTTGTTTTCAAAGATGAACTAACATCTTCTCTAGGAGATGTTTCTTGTTTTGCTTCCAGGCATGTCACAAGTGATAGCTCTGAGAAGGAACTATTGTGACGATTGTTCTCGTTATTGTTTTTATTATTATTATAAGAGAATTATTCTTGTCTATTGTTTTCCCTTATTGTTGGTCTTGTTCAGGGCAGGTCACAGGTGATAACTCTAAGGAGAGCCATAGTGACGGTTGTAGGAGGCAACATATTAGATGGTCTATAGTTTGAGACATGGAGCAGACTATCTAGATAAAAATTTGTATACATGATTGTATACATCCATGCACCAAAGAAAAAGAGGACAAAGTTAAAACCTTCTGGCAAGAAGTATACTTTTGCGAGATACAAAGTATCTCATATGGAGATTGATTGTAAGGAGCAGAAGGCTCCAAAGATGACCAAACAAATCCCTCTAGATCAGTTGATCACTCCTCAAATCATCAGGAAGAGTTAGTAGAGCCAGAAGGGCCTACCCAAAATCGTTGCAGTAACCAAGAAGAGACCAACATGGTCCCGTGATACTTTGCAGGATGCAAAAGGGATACAGATGCGTGGAATTGATAAGCCATATCATAAGGAGAAGATGGCTTCACCAGTGGTGAGGCAGGAGGACCCACCAAGTACCAGCTCAGAAGGAGCTAGAGTTCAGAAGGAGCCACCCATCACAATCTAGTAGGGAGGAGCAGCCTCCCCTGGACTATTCATTTAAGATTAGACTTCAAAGGAGATCATCACATACAGAGGGAGCAAATGGTTTCCAAGATTATATAGACTTAGTGGGAGTCAAGCCTTAGAGGGAGCATGGAGACTCATAGTGAGCCTTGTTGTCGTCCTTATACACACTTGCAAACATGGACTAAGTATCAATCCACTTAGTGTGTCCTCGGAGGTACAAATCCTAAGTTCAAGCCCATTGTCACCTCGACTTGAACTTCTTTTCTCTAGGCTTACTCCTATGGAAGCCAAGGGGGGTAGACCCTAGTTACTATGTGAGTTAAAAGATTAATTCTAGGAGTTAATTTTAATTAGTTAAAGGTTGGGGGGAATCTAGCATATATGAGAAGCAAACAATGCAAGTGCAAATCTTTCAATGCAAAGTCAAACATTTACCTAAGAAAACTAAGACTAGTGCCTAAGGTTGGGCAAAGGGGTCAACTAAAGTTGCAATAATAGATTAGAAAGAATAACTTTACAAAAGTTTACAATTAGATAGATACAAGAAATGCTTTACAAAACTTACAATTGAATGACTATTAACAAACTAAGCATGCAAAGAATTAGGAAATGAGACAACAAAATGCAACTATTGACAAGGAAAGAAACAAGCACTAACTAGATCTAACTTGAAACAACAATGAACTAACTTGATTTGATTGTGCAGGGAAGGAAAAGATATCTCAAGATAGCATCCACAACACAACAATTCAACAAACCCAAACAATCAAGTGCCCCCATAAGGTGCACAACTTCAAGGGGTTATTCAATGGCTCCAATGTTCAACTCCAAAATAGATGAAAAACCAATCAAAAGAGCCTCCAAGGGAAAAAGTGTGCAACTCAAGAAGGACAAAGATAAAGCATGTAATAAGCCTCCACGAGAAAAATATGTGCAACTTCAAAGTTCACTAGTTAACCATCCACAAGTGCTCAATAAAAATGCATGGAAATAACTTGAAATTGAAATGCTTGCATGAATTAAAGAGCATGAACCATAAAAGTAGATTATGAAGCTAGGTAAAGGTTAATTGTGGATAGATTTTAGGGTTAATTAGGTTGATTAATTGAAAGTGAATCCTAAACTATGTGACTTCCCTAAAACTCTCCTCGCTTATACCAAAAAAATTATTGGGTGCTCAATAAGTAAGGAAAACAAGGCTTTACCCTAGCTCCACAGGTCAATCCGGGGAACAAGGGTGCTCAACAAGGGGGACACCTAGTGTCGTGAGACCATACCAGATCTAGCACCCCCTGTCGCCTCCACAAAATCTTTTTTTGATGGAAAAGTTTGGACAATGATAGGTGTTCTAATTAAACTAGTTTGATTGAAACCCCTATGGATCGAGGACAAATTGAACTTTTAAGATTAATTAAGTTAAGTGTTTGAATGAAATAACTTGCAAGTGCTTGAAAGTAAAAGTAAATTGCTTGAAAGAAATACACAAGTAAATTACTATGCCTCCATGGGCTTAAGAAAATAAAGATGTGCTTCTAAGATCTAAAGATAACCACATGAAACGTGAAACTAGAAGCAAGAAAACATCATTTATCTACCTAGCCTTACAATTTAACATGGTTGGCTTGGCCAAACACTATGTTAAGTGTAGGAAAACAATTAAGAATGATTAAATAACTTGAAAGAAAATCTAAGTTACTTGCAACCACAACAAGTGCACAAGGTGGAGGAAAAAACCTACCAGTTTTGTGCCAAAGTGGATAAAAAATAAAGCTTGGAAAGACTAGAACTTGGAAAGAAACTAATCCTAGCCACACAACCTTGTCTTAAGGACAAGTGGGGCAGACTAGAAAATAAATTGCAATACTGAAAATAAAACTTAGAAACTAGCTTTACGATTTTGCATGGGTGGCTATGTTAATCCACTATGCAAGGTGTAGGCAAATTAAGAAATAGAAGTTGCAGAAACTTAAAAATTTTAGAGAAATGCAATCCCTATAGACTCTCTTGGGGCTTGCTTACAATGGAAAGAAGAATAAGTGTTAGGAATATGTTATCCCAACTTAGGAGGTTATTCTGACTTCTAGGTGCCCCAAATGGGTTGTAAATCCTCATTTATGTCACCAACTTGGAAAAATCAGCAAGCAAAAGCTTGCTAGAAATACTACAAAATGTGATAAGAACTTGTGAAATTTTTTGTTATTAAAACCATAAATTTTATGTGTAAATTTCAGCAAGTTATAAGCATATAAATGACCTATCATAACATGTCAGTATGCCAAAATATTATGGAAATGAACAACAATAAGAAACATAAAATTTTAGAGGGTAAATGTGGGTGAAAAGGAAGATTTCCAGATCTGAAATCTTCTATTAAAACCCTAGGCAACCTTGCAAACCTTTGATGTTAAGCTACAAGAAACAATATGAAGTGAGTAGATCTAGATATTAAATCAAAATACATTGAAATAACTAAATAGATGTTCACTAGATCTATGGCAATACTATCATAAACCTACACAAACAATATACCTTGCTTAATATTCCTACTATAGATCTCAAAGCTATGCATGCAAAAAGAAAAATACAAAAGAACAAGATCACCTCATGAAAAGTATGGCACCAAGAAGACTCCCAATACCATATGTCCTCCAAAGATTTCTTTTATTAGAGTAGAAGCAAGCTTGAGCAAATACTTGCCACAAGCTTGAGAAGAAAGAATGAGGACAAGAAAGAGAGAGGGAGAGAAGAGTGGGAGATGAGAGATTTTGGCATGGTAACAATAAGGAAATAATAGATGTGTAATGAGGGGGGGTGAACATTCTTTTATACTTGGGAGAGTAGAAAGACCCCTCTTGGATGAGTTACAAGTGTCACACATCCAAGAGAAATAAACAAAGTCAAGGAAGAGTCACTTTTAGGGTTTTGGTAGTGAGTTAGGGTTTGAGGGGTGAGGTGTAAAGGGGGAAAATACATTTTCCTATGGTCAAACATGAGGTTAGACACAAAGGAAGACGAATTTAAGGTTTAGGTGGTTTTTTTTCACTTAAATTTTTTAATTCCTGCATGTCAATTAGCTAGGGAACACCACTTTAAGTTGTTGGCTAAGCAATGGTGGGGGGTCTTTTAAGTGGAAAATTACTTTTCTAACTTAGGAAAAAGGTTAACAAACCTTTCCCACTCTTTCTCATGACATTTTGCTCATTTTACAATTTTTGGTTTTTTTAATTTAGCCAATTATTTGCTGATTTTTTACTAACTTGGACTCCTCATGAACAAATACCTAGCAAAACTTGTCCAATTGAGTTGAAACTTGGCCCAAGGGTGCAGGGGGTCTCATTCCATTTCTTTTGAGTACTCACACCCCTATCAAAAATCTCAAAGACCAAATTTTTACATTTTTACATCAAAATTAATTAAAATTACCATTGGTTGTTTTTAGATTTCTGTGGTGAGTATTTTTGAAGTTGTTTGCCGGATAATCCATTAATTAGGTAATTTTAAAAAAAAATTAAAAATAACTTAGACTCAACGGAATTCCGCAAGACTCTAGGAGATGTCTAGTATGGTCATTTACAATATTCTTAGACCTTATTCACCCATTGGGCTCAATTATTAGAACATCTTTCACCACTTTGGAGAATTATTGTGGGAGTGAAAACTCAATGGTAATTAAAAACGCTAGTTAGGCCAAATTAATTACCTGAGGAAAAAAAAAAAACACTCGATGAAAGGACTTCCCTAATGATAAATTCATAGGTAACTAACCTACAATATGATCCATGCAGACCCATTATATTATTATCCCACGTAGGGGATCAGAAATTCAAATTACAAAAAGAAGTGATGCTGACAAAATTGTCTTGTAGAACCAGTAAGTCTTCAACTTTGTTGCACCATCAGGTACATAGCTTCATGGCACATGGAGTTGACCCCCTAGTTGAAATAGGTGGTCAACAAGCCTAATCTCATAGAGAGTCAGTGGCTTAGAGACTTTCATTCAGAAAGTATTCCTCCTCAGATTTAGATGGGAGAGAGAGACGTCTTCCAGGACTGATAGACAAGTGCCATGAGTTTCAAAGGCTTCGAGGAGATATGAGATCTCCTGGGAAGATTCCCTTGTTTCAGTGACCAAGGAGGAAGCCAGTCAGAAGGACTGGGATATGGACTTTACCTTGGTTCTGAGACCAGAAGGGAAGTCAATGGTGACTTCCAAGTTGATCTACAAGATCAAGCATGTTGCAGATAACAGTATAGAAATGTACAAAGCTTGATTTGTGGCCAAAAGATTCTTCCAGCAAGAGGGAGAAGATTATGATGAGACACTTGCTCCAATAGCCAGAAGAAGTGTACATAGGGCAACCACAAGATACATGAGAAGGAGTCTCATGTCTACATATTGAAGAAGGCCTTGTACAGGCCTAAGCATGCAGCCAGGGCATAATATGTCAGATCAGAGAGTGTCCTGATGAGCTTGGGCTTTACCAAGAGTGAAACATATTCGAACTTTTACTACAAGGTTGTGGATTGTAAACCAATGATATTACTATTATATGTGGATTACTTGTTTCTAATAGGGAACAAGAAGCTCATCATTGAGTGCAAGAGAAAGCTTGCATTAGAGTTCGAGCTGAAAGACCTGGGTATGATGCATTATTTCTTGGGTCTAGAGGTGTGGCAAAAACCAAATGAGATTTTCCTGTGCCAAGGAAAAAATGTTGTAGAGATTCTAAAGAAATTCAAAATGATGGATTGTAAAGCCATGCCTACATTGATGGTGACAAATATGAAGTTATTGAATGATGCATCTTCAGACAGATGATTGGTTCATTGATGTACTTAACGAACATAAGGTCAGATATATGTTTTGCGATGAATACATTTAGTCAGTTTATGGTCAAACCTAGACGTGTTCACTTGATTGCGGCAAAGCACGTGTTAAGGTACTTGAAGGGTACAATAGACTTTAGACTCCGATATATTTCAGATCGTAAGATAAGACTGCAAGGCTACGTTGATTCAGATTGGGTCGGTAGTGTCACAGATCGGAAGAGTATATCAAGATGTTGCTTCAATCTGGGATTAGCTATGATTCCTTGGCTCAACAGGAAGCAGACTAGTGAGGCACTCGGTACGACAGAGGCAGAGTATATAGCAGCATGTTCAGCTAGTTGCAAAGCTCTGTGGCTTCAGAAGTTACTTGCAGGGCTATTTCATCTCGAAATGGAGGTGACTTGTATTTGTTGTGACAACCAGAGTTGTATAACGTTGTCAGATAACCCTATGTTTCATGACAAGTCCAAGCATATCGAGATCAAGTACCATTATATCATAGATATGGTGCAGAAGGTGTTAAAATATTATAACTTCGAAGAATATTCTACCTAAGAAAGAGTGTTGAATAATATTGTTATATTATATTTGTTAATTAGGCTCTATTGTGCCTTTGTAAAAGTCGACCCTATTGTGCCTTGACAACTTAAATGTAAATTAAGAGGGTAAAGTGACAGGTCGACCTAGACCTAATTTTACACTGGCCATACCACTATTTATAAGGGAGGCCAATGCCTCATTTGTACACACACCACCTAGCTCTGCATTGCAAGTCTTGGAAGAGAACCTACTGCAACTGGGGGTGACATCAAGGAGGGTTTTGGTCCATCTCTTGGTTAAGTGGTGTGCTACTCTTCCTAGTGAAGGAGTAGAGGAGGATCTTCTGTTTGGTTTTTGGTCTATCTATATTGAGGAAGTTTTTGTTGGATTTTCTTCCCCATGAGGGTTTCCCAGGATAATCTGTCTCTATTGTTTATGTGATTGCCTCTCTTTTAATGATCTTATTTATGCAACTAATGTGCTAAATTATTATAATAATAAAGAAGAATTGTAACTGCTAGTTGTATAAGCAAAATTTCAACTTGGTTTCAGAGAAGACCTGAAAGAGACCAACTCACAATTTATAAGAAGTGGCTAGCTTCAACGCACCCTCTCCAAGATTCAATTTCAGTATTGCAACTACTGCAAAATTAGGGTTCCTGCATAAACCCTAAGTGTGATGTTTTTCTTGTTTGAGGACATTGGAGAAAGTAACCACACCTAGGAACTCGCCCTAGAAGGGTGCATCTAGTCCATGGATCATGATTCTGAAATTTGAAGTTTGAGAAATTAGGGTTTCCTCATAAAACCCTAAGTTGCAGTTGCAGTGCCAGTTGCAACACCAGTTGCAATGAAAGTTGTTGTGAAGTGTTGGGACTAATTTTTATTGTCCTAGTGCGCCTTACCCTAGCAAATCTCCAACTACCTTTAAATTACAAGTTGCAACACCTTTAAAGTTGTAAAGGTTTGTTATTTATTGTCGTTGTTGTCGGATGGTGCCACTACCTACCGATACTGTCAGAGGTATGTACTTACATATGTTCGAAATGTTTTATTCTAAAGGGCATTTGCAGGAGAAAGGATCTTTTGTCTAAACAACAATCGTAGATCCAGAAGGATCTCAAATCCATCACATTCAGAGGAACAATCACCTCAGGTTTGATCAATTTAATATGCCTCTATTTGTTATGATCTTATGAACATCTAGATTGTATTTTGATATGTTGAAGTTATGACTATCATACTAATCATTGGTCAAAATTAAAGTCAAAAGTATTAGATTGATTAAGGTTGAGAGTATAGAGTTTATTCTCTAACTCAGATTTCTGTCAAGAAAGCATATTGTATTAGTACAGAGGACATGTTGAAGAGAATACTTGTCATCTTGAGTGAAGGAGACTCGGAAAAAAAGAAACAACACTCATTCTTGAGGACAAGACTACAGGTTCCAGGTTCGATTGATTAAGTTGATAAGATTAAAATTTGCACATGTCAAGTTTGATAATTGTCTCATTACAAGTAAACACTATAGTTGTGAAAGCAATCTTTGAAAAGTTTTATACTTGGTAGCATGTGAGCATTATTGAGATAAATGCTTATTGTAATCATTTACCAGATATAACTAACATCTCCTCTAGGAGAAACTTCTTGTTTTGTTTCCAGGTTACCATGGAGGAATGATTGATCACAACACTAGAAGAGTGTTTCTCTCGTTTCTTATTATCATATTTCTTACATTTTACCCTTGTTTCAGGCAGGTCACAAGTGATAGCTCTGAATGAGCTGTTGTGACGATCATTCTCACTATTGTTTTTATTATTATTATTATAAAGAGTATTATTCTTGTCCATTGTTTCTCCCATGTTTCTCTTTTTCCAGGAAGGTCACGGGTGATAACCCTGAGGGAGCTATAGTGACGGCTGCAGGATGCAACATATTAGATGAGACATGGAGAAGACTATTCAAGTTGTATACATGACTGTATACATCCATGTACCGAAGAAGAAGAAACTACTTTTGTTAGATACACAACATCTCATATGAAGACAAAACATGAGGAGCAGAAGGCTCCAAATATAACAAAACAATCCATCTAGTGCAATTGATCGCTATTCAGATCATCAAGAAGAGTTAGTAGAGCCAGAAGGGCCTACCCGGAATCAATGCAGTGACCAAGAAGAGACCAGCATGGTTCCATGACACTTTGCAGGATGCAAAGCCATATAGCATTGATGTGCCATATCAGAGGGAGCAGATGTATCCAAAGATTATATAGACTCAATGGGAGTCAAGCTTCAGAGGGAGCATGGAGACTCAGAGTGAGCCTGATCTCAGAGAGGATCAGAAGGGAAAAAGAGACGTCTTCAAAGATGGACAGACAAATGCCATGAGTTGAGAAGACTAGATCGTAGCTTCAAAGATTTCTAGGAGATGTGAAATCTCCTGGGAAGATTCCCTTATTTCAGTGATAGAGGAGGAAGCCAGTCAGAAGGACTGGGATATGGATTTTTCCTTGAGACTAGAAGGGAAGTTAGTGGTGACTTCCAAGATTGATCTAACAGATCAAGCATGTTGCAGATAATAATATAAAGATATACAAAGCCTAATTTGTGTCCAGAGGATTCTCCCAACAAGAGGGAGAAGACTATGACGAGACACTTTCTCTAGTAATAAGAAAAAGAATATATAGAACAACTATGATCCATTAAAAGAAGACGATGCAATATGAGATTCAAAGGGATCAAATGAATCTTTCATCGTGATGGAGTAGAGGAGCTACTCTCAGAGTTCAACAATTACAGTAACAATGGAGCAGTCATTCTCAGTTTCGAAAAAAACAACTGCAGGTGCAAAGTCCCAGTTCTAGAAGGAACAAGTTGCAGAGAGAATAGGGGGCATACTCTCAAGAAGTAAGACAAATAGTTCTTTACAGAAGGCACATAGAACCAACACATGATTATGCAGATTAAGTTGCAGTTGAGCAAGTGTACCAAGTTGGTACAATGTGATGTGAAAACAACCTTCTTGAATGATGTTATTGAAGAAGAAGTGTATATAGAACAACTACTAGGTTTCGAAGTACAAGACATGGAGACTCATGTTTGCAAGTTAAAGAAGGCTCTGTATGGTTTGAAGCAAGCTCCAAGAGCTTGGTATGGAAGGATTGATAGTTTTTTTATGAGCTTGGGCTTTACCAAGAGTAAAGTTGCTCTCAACCTTTACTTCAAGATTGTGGATGATCGACCAGTTATATTGTTTCTATATGTGGATGACTTATTCTTGACAGGTGAAGAAAAGTTCATCACGGATTGTAAGAAGAAGCTTGTCATTGAATTTGAAATGAAGGATCTAGGCCTGATGCACTATTTCTTAGGTTTTGAAGTATGGCAGAGACCAGAAGAGATTTTCCTTAATCAAGGAAAGTATGTTGTAGAAATTCTAAAGAGATTCAACATGATGGACTGTAAAACTATGTATACTCCTATGAAGATGAATCTAAAGTTATTGGTTGATACTTCGTCAAAAATAGTTGATGTTACTCTATATAGACAGATGATTGGTTCGTTGATGTATCTGACGAATACCAGACCAAATATATGCTTTGTTGTGAACCCCTTGAGTCAGTATCTGGTGGAACCCAGACATGTTCACCTTATAGCTGCAAAGCATGTGATGAGATACCTTAAGGGTACGTTGGACTATGGCCTCTGTTTTATTGGAGATTGTGACTTCAGATTGTCTAGCTATACTAATTCAGATTGGGATGGAAGTGCTTCTGACAGGAAAAGCACTTCAAAATGTCGTTTCAATTTGGGCCAACCATGACTTCATAGCAAAGCAGGAAGCAATCCAGTATTGTTCTCAGTGCGACATAAGCGAAGTACATTACAACATGCTCTACCAGTTGTGAAGCCATATGGCTTTGAAAGTTGTTGACAAGTCTATTTGACCTAGAGATGGATGCTACTGTCATCTTTTGCGATAACTAGAGTTGCATAAAGATGAAAGAGAACCCATTGTTCCACGATAAGATGAAGCACATTGAGATCTGGTACTACTACATTCGTGACTTGGTACAGAAGGGAGTTGTGAAGCTCCAGTATGTTGGCACAGATGAGCAGGTAGCAAATGTGTTGACTAAGCCTCTATCTCGTGTGAAGTTTGAGTATTTCTTAGACAAGCTTGGTGTAGTCTGAAAGGACTTCCCTCAAAAGGGGGAGTGATGTTGATGATACTATGGTATCCTGACCATCAACAGGGAAACTCGTTAGGATTTATATCCTAGGGGATTGATCCTCCCTAGAAATATCACATAAAGTCTGAATGGACGATCTGTCGGAGTGCCTATGTATGTATATACTTGATGTGGTCAGTAGTGTGGTAGCTCATTAGGATTTATATCCTAAGGGATTTTATTATCCCTGGACAGATCCTGTAAGGTCCGAATGGACAGTCTGTCAAAGTGCCCACAGTTGTTGTTGTTGTTGTTGATGATGATGATGATGCTCCTGTCTCATTATGTTGCCATTGATGTTGTTGTTCCAGTTTCGTGTTGTTGATGTTGATGTTCTAGCTTCATGTTGTTGATGATGATGATGTTACTCCAGCTCTGAATTGCAGATGATGACAATGCTCAGTTTCTATTGATGTTAATGATGAGAAAAACTTTCGATGCTTTATAAATATGACATACAATGTTCCAGACGTTGATGACGATGTCTCCTCCTCTTGATGTTGTATTGAGTCCAGTCAGTTGTTATTGATGTTGTCAGTAGAATACCCTTCTTATTAAGGAGGAGTGTTGAAATATTGTAACTTCGAAGAATATTCTACCTAAGAAAGAGTGTTGAATAATATTGTTATATTATATTTGTTAATTAGGCCCTATTGTGCCTTTGTAAAAGTCGGCCCTATTGTTCCTTGACAACTTAAATGTAAATTAAGAGGGTAAAGTGACAGGTCGGCCAAGACCTAATTTTAGGCTGGCCAAACCACTATTTACAAGGGAGGTTAGTGCCTCATTCGTACACACACCACCTAGCTCTGCAGTGCACAAGTCTTGGAGGAGAACCTACTGCAACTGAGGGTGACGTCAAGGAGGGTTTTGGTATATCTCTTGGTATCTCTTGGTTAAGTGGTGTGCTACTCTTCCTAGTGAAGGAGTAGATGAGGATCTTCTGTTCGTTTTTTGGTCTATCTATATTGAGGAAGCTTTTGCTCGGTTTTCTTCCCCATGAGGGTTTCCTAGGATAATTTGTGTCTCTATTGTTTTTGTGATTTCCTCTCTTTCAGTGATCTTATTTATGCAACTAATGTGTTAAATGATTATAATAATAAAGAAGAATTGTAACTGCTAGTTGTATAAGTAAAATTTCAACAGAAGGGAGCAGTGAAGCTCTGATATGTCGCTACAGAAAAGCAAATAGTAGATGTGTTGACCAAGCCTCTGTCAAGGGTGAAGTTTGTGTACTTCAGGGACAACCTTGGTATGGTCCAAAAGGACTTCCATAGTAATAGGGAGTGATGAGTTACAGATGCAACTCCAGGGCAGCATCATCAGAGTGTGGCAACAACAGCGAGTAGTCATTCACGGGCACGTTACTGATTGTGGCACCAGTGAGCATGACCTCGCACAAGGTCAGCAAATGTCAAGCCTTCGGGGCTGGCGAGTTTCCCATCTTTTCAAGCTGGAGGGCCAACCTGTGTGGTTGAAGGTGTTTCCTAGCCTTGGGCTAGTGTGTGCACTACATCGTCTAATCCTTGTGATTAGATTCCTGGTCACTATGGATTGGTTGTCTGGTGTGCCAACCAGAAGGACTAGCCTTAGGGCTAGATGCCAGATTCTGTGTGAGCTGGCGAGTTTACTAGTTTTGTATGAACTAGATGCCAGATTTTGTGTGAGCTGGCAAGTTTACTAGTTTTGTATGAACTAGATGCCAGATTCTGTGTGAGCTAGCGAGTTTACTAGTTCTGCATGGGCTAGTTGTCCAAATTCTGTGTGAGCTGGACATATGTGACAGTTGCCCAAACTCCGTAAGGATTGGGTAGTAGCGCAGTTTTGTGTGTGAACTGGATCAAACTGAATAGTTTCCCAGACTCTGTAAGGATTGGGTAGTAACGCAATTCTGTGTGTGAACTGGATCAAACTGAATAGTTTCCCAGACTCTGTAAGGATTGGGTAGTAACGCAATTATGTGTGTGAACTGGCTCAAAATGAATAGTTGCCCAGACTCTGTAAGGATTGGGTAGTAGTGCAGTTATGTATGAACTGGCTAGTTTCCTAGATTTGAGTGAGCTAGATGAAGTCCTATAATGACATAAGGTCCGAAACGATGATGAGGCTATGCCCACTAGAGAGATGTTACATGTGTTGATGAGGCCCCAGATGCATGACTGTGACATGACCATCAAATAGTCTATGTGTGTGATTATGACAGCGCCTGTGTGGCTATGATGGTGATACTTGTGACATGATTTGTTTGATCATGAGATGGTATGTGGCCATGCTACTTGTGACATGATCTGTTTGATCATGAGATACCCTGGGGCTATGGTGATGCTACCTGTAGACTGGTCTGCAAGACCATTTGAGTCATGCCCATGTCATGTGAGATGGATGGATGTGTTTGAGACCATTACATGGAGAACATCTTAGTTAATACCTCCCTCACTAAGAGGGAGTGTTGATGTTTTGGTAGTTGTGGAAGGTATTAACCTCCAAGTGTAACCTTTGTACTTAGAATAGAATATTCCAAAAGTAAGAGAACCATTAAACTATGTATGAAAACCCTAGAAGAAAACTTGGCCCAAGGAGAATAATAATAAAGTATTTGAAGGCTCCAGAAAGAGAAGTCAGCCCCACTTGGAAAAGTCACTTGGATAGGCTAGTATAAATAAGGAGGCGCCTAGCTCATTTGGATACATTCACTCACTCATAAAACAGTGCGCAAGTCTAAGGAGGAATTGTGGCAGAAGCTAGGGCGCAAGTCTAAGGAGCAGCAGTGGCAGCTAGGGTGCAAGTCTAAGAAGCAGCAATGGTAGCTAGGGCGCAAGTCTTTCTGGTATCTTCTTCTTGTGCACTTCTCTTGGTAAAGGTACGCTTTATTGGTATTGTGTTGCTACTGCAGTAGTGGTGTTTCTGGTTGGGTTTATCTGTTGGTTCTAGTGTGGACTTGCCGGAATCATTCTATCTAAGAAAATGTTATTGTGCCCGAGGGTGGCATAGTGAATGGCTATGGTTGGGTTACAATGATGTGACATTGTCTATGGTTAAACGAGCATATCAAAATTTTAACATATAGGAGGCGGTAGACTTGATTCCATCTTGCTATAGGATTCCTTGAGGTTACTAAGGAAGCCTCCCTTGTGTTGGGTTTCATCCTTCACTAAAACAAGGGAAGTGATGACTAAGGTGACAGTGATAATACTTCCATGTTACCCTTGTCTTAGCCCTTGTGAAAGGATTTGCACAAAGGTGCTAGATCTTGTGATAACAAGTTGTTTGCAAAAGGAGTTCTGCTAATCAAAGATGCCCAATCTTTGGATCACACTAAGTACTCTGCTTTTATTTCTGCATTAGTAGCTCTTCAAAAGAGGTTATCATGATCATTGTATATACCCTTCGATTTTTTGGTTTTCTGATTGTAATTATTTTTCTACAAATATAAGACGTATTTTTCAACAACAAAATAAAAAAAACGAACTTGGCTCTTTATCCAAAATAGGCTGGGTTTTTAGACCCAGGATACTTACCTAATATTGTTGCTTGGAAAGATGATTTTGGAAGAGAGAGAGAGAGAGAGAACTTAAGATCCATGAATGATGTCCATGACATAAACATGGAATGGCCGAGCATCTCCAGTCTCAAACTGTCTGTCTAATATTCCTATAAAACACAATCAAGAAAATGCAAGATAGCCCATTGGCACCTCAATCTGTCATCCCAACATCAGATAACTTCAGCCATTACAACCCAAAACAAAGTGCTGTACTTGGCAGTCTGAAGTACTGGCATCATTTCCACATACATTCATAGTAATTATATTATTAGAATCTGACTGAATTACTACAAGCAAGAATTGCCTGTTTCCCAGATAAAGATTCATCCTTTACTAATGGCACAGTCCTCCAGATTCGCATCTTAATACCAGAACAGCTAATTCCATCCCTTCCCTCCTCTGTAACAACCAACAGCAAATTTTGAGCATTCTTTCGGATCAAGAAAATATGTGTGTAACCAAGCATTTTGTAGAGTGATTGTAATTTGACAGAAGATCATGCTTTACCAAATCAATGAATCAACTTGCCACAACTTTAGATATACATGTATAACCAAAATGAAGGACAACCATTCCTCAAGCGGAATATCAAAAGAATATATTGCCATCCTACATGACAAAGCTACTTCACTGCTTTGGGAAAATATGGAAACATACCATGTAAGTGGTTTTCATTTTGTTCCATGCAAACTGAAGCATAGTGCAAATCTGTCGGCTGAAAAAGGAGAAACTGCCAGTTAGTTGTAATAGCATCACTGTTTCTGGAAACCTCCAATGTTATTTTCTGTGCCTGTAATACAAGCAAAAATAGAAAAGGATAAATACTATGCAAATTAAGGAAACGGAAACTAATGCCAGTCACACTACTACTATATACTATATTCCAATA
Organism: Picea mariana; assembly: GCA_032191745.1. NCBI lineage: Eukaryota > Viridiplantae > Streptophyta > Pinopsida > Pinales > Pinaceae > Picea > Picea mariana. Next base: position 237,618 of record JASDQU010101788.1, on the reverse strand, counting down.
TAGGATATTTCATGCATATGAATGTAACAGAATTCAATCACGTATGTTTGTTTTAATGCTTCCCTGTCTCTCACAATCCATCAATTTATACACCTGCTTGTGGAGAAGTATATTTCTACATTTTTTATATTTACCCCTCCTATCAAAAAATAGAAGCAGGCTTAATTCTAGGAAAAAATGTATATTAAAATGACACTTTTCATGGCATACTAGGGAATGGGAAGCAGCATCTCCACATTGGCACAAGTCCTCTTGAATGCCTGAAAGATTTTTCAGATGGATGGTAAAATCCTTGAGAGGAGCTCCACTTATCCCTCTTCCCAAAGCTTTGACATATGCTTCCTGCATCATATCACAATTTCAAAAAAAGCATATATCCCTTTCAGATAAAAAGCACGCATATCCTAGCTTTCTTGGTTCTTAGTGATTTCAAAGATAAAGTCTTCACTTTTCAAAGTAGG
>JASDQU010101788.1:126755-163772 GCA_032191745.1 Picea mariana | reverse complement strand
AACACATTTTGATTTTGATGACTTAATGAGAAAACTGCATTTTATGGTTTGAATTTCTTGTGTGTTTCAAATTTCAATGTTTGTCATTATGATTTTAATATTTATCATGATTCATCATTTATGTTAGTAACTAAGTTAGTACTAGTTGTATAATTGAATAATGAATTTGTATCATCATCATCATTCATGTAAATGTTTACAATTTTATTAATTATTTCATATTTTTTTATGTGTAATTCATTATATATATATATATATTAACGTGTCCTTCGGGCCCTGTTTCTTGGGTTCGTTGTGTCCGATACTCGTATTTTCATGTCCTCTGTATCCCCGTGTCTGGTGACTTAGCTACCTAAGAATTCAAGTTTGGAAAGAGAAACATAAAAATCTTCATTTTCTAGCACAAGTATGTTGCAGAGTTATGTTATAACATAACATATGTTATGTTATAAATTTAGAATGGAGAATTGCAATCCTTGTCACACACCAAAGGAGGTTGGACTAAAAGTGTCAAAGATGAACAACTGAAGACTGTTGATGAAAATATGTATAGAAAATTTGTTAGCAACTTGATATATCTGATTACTACCGGATCAAATATTAACTTTGTTGATCATATGTTGTCCAAATATTTGAATGCACCGAAGATACACTGGAATAGAACCAAAAGAGATCTCATAAACATCAAAGATACATTGAATTATGGTATCTTATTTGAGAAGAAGGAAGCTTTCARGTTGACTAGATATAAAGATACATGTTAAGCAAATTCAAAGGCTGATCAGAAATCAACTACACGATATACATTCAATCTARGATCTGGGGCAGTTTCTTGGATTAGCTAGAACTAGTCAACAACTACATTATCATGTACTAAAGCATAGTACAAGGCTGCCATGGACTCAATACATGAAGTAGATTGMTTTTGTTAGATCTTGGAGGACATGAACCTTCATCAATCTAAATCTTCCCCGTTGAATGCAATAATCAGAGTACCATCAAGTTGGCAAAGAATCCGATTTTAGCATAGTACAAGGCTGCCATGGACTCAATACATGAAGTAGGTTGCTTTTGTTAGATCTTGGAGGACATGAATCTTCATCAATCTAAATCTACCCATTTGAATGCAATAATCAGAGTACCAACAAATTGGCAAAGAATCCGATTTTTCGTAATCAAATCAAGCATGTAGAAGTCCAGTGCCACAATTCACTATATCAGAGAGCAAGTCCAGAACAAAGAGATTGAATTGATATACTGCCAAATAGAAGATCAAGCAGGACACATTTTCACAAAAGCACCCAGTGGAGAAAAGTTTGAAAATTCTAGAATATAATGTTAATTTGTACCTAGTTGTCAAGATATTAGTCATTAGGACATCAGAGACTTAGACATCACGTAATGTAGTATGAATGTAATGCGGACTTAGGTATGAAACCACCACAATATGTTATAATGTATTCACTCACAATAAAAGTCAATCTTGTATGCCGACATTACACGCGTGAGATTATTACAATACATTCATTACAATAAAGAAAAAATTAAAAAACACAGATTTTACAAATATTTAGATTGAACTATCCCAACATAATAAGTTCACAGAAATTGAATGGGTTGATGCCCATCTAGATAGGGTCTACTCGCTATTTAGGGAATGCAGAAGAAAACTAACGGCCTTTTATCATTCAGACTTCCCCCTCCCGCTTTCGAGCAGCTTTCTTGTATACTTTTTGGAGGATGATTTGGAGAGTACCCCAAGTGACCAGGATCTCTATTACCTCATGATGGTTGAAAGTTCATAAGTGGCCAGCATGGATCTCCCCAAGCCATGGTGAAAACAGGGGTATCTAATAAGCGCGGAGTTGGGTTTGAGTGAGCCTCGAGCGTTGCCAGCTCAGAAAAGACAGAAATAACCCTTACTCTTGTGATTTCTATTCAAATAAAAAGAAATTGCAGTTCTAATATGCGACATCCACTGCAAGCTAATAGCGCTGATTAATGCAGTCAATGGTTAAGCATTTATGCACTTCATGGATAAGTACAACAACGATCCTGTATTCTAAAAGCTCTTAATCTTTATTTTCATGGCTAAAAATAGATGGCGTGGACTTTTATTCACACACGACAGTTGAGAGATGAAGAGGCACCAGAAAGGAGAAGAAAGGACAGCATGTTTATGTCCCCCAAATCGCATCGCTAAATCTTCCCGCAAGTTGTTGAGGGGCAATTCAAGAGGCAACACTTCCTTCCCAAAAAATGCAATCACCTCCCTAAACTTTATCCTTCACACTGTCAATTCTGAAAAAAAATTAAGACAAATCTAGTGGCTTGAAGACGAAGTAACAAACAAGGATCACAAGTCCGATTCCAAGGAAGTCACACTACTTACTTACAAGCAGAGCACTACGCGGATCCTAATTAGTTGTTCCCTCTAGAATTGATCAGAATAAATTATGTCATCAAAGTTTATAATAACGCCTACTTTCCTCGGATAACATTATCTGGAATGTAGTTTAGGAAGACAAATTTGCGTCTAGGATCAGTTCCGACATACCATACTGCAATGTAGTTAAAATCAATCTCCTAGCATTGCCAATGCTAGTGAATTTATACCATTTTCTAAACCAATGGATGAAAATATAAGGTCTGAAATTCATGGTGTTTATGTTCAGGGAAAAATGTTCAATGAAATTAAAAAACAATTAACATACCTGGTAAATGTGAATTGGGAATGCAGCACCCCTTTGACGATTGCAATTAATTGGAGTTTGCAGTCATTTGTAGTTTATGTTTGGAGAAAAGGTGATGACGAACATTAATTGAAAATGAAGAAAGGAATCTATGCGTCTCTGCTTTTGTCCGTATTCAATTGCAATTATCTGGAGTCGCAATCAATTGCAATTAAAGTCTTTTGTAGTTCACATTTAATGAACATTAAGTGAAATTGAACGAAGGAATATATGCGTCTCTGCTTTTTCTCTGTTATTCAAGGAGCGTGTTCTCTCATGTGAAAACGATTTGATTTGAGGGTGGTGGGTATTTTGATAATCCTTTAACGTCGTCGAGATTGATTCCATGTACGATAAAGCTCCACAATCTCAAACAAATCAATAATAAATATATATTTTACTAGTAATCATATTTATTTTTTTAAATACGATTTTTTTTTTTAAATTTGTTTTTAGATGGAATATGAATACGAATTTTGAATTTATTATTTATTAGTAATCATATTTGTATTTGTTTTTGGCAGTGGATTTGAACCTGTAACTTTCGATTTGGCAGTGGATTTGAGGCTGTATAACTTTCGATTCAAGAGTTTTTAACTTTTTATTTTTTATTTTTTATTAGTTGGTAAATTTTTAAATCAATTTTCAAAATTTAGTATTTAAATCTAAAAAATAATCGTTTTTATTGTATTATAAAATTATTTATTTATTATTTTATTGATTGAAAATGTTAAAATGATAATTTTGATGTGGTTTTGGTATTTTTGTCAATTAAAAATTAAGAAAAAATATAAAAAATGTTATGCGTTTTCTCATTATTATTATTCATTATCCATTTTTTCTCTTAAATAACATTAAATGCTTGATAAAAAAAAAAACATTAAATCCTTAATAAAAATTTCTTTGAAACAAATCTCAAAAATTACAAAGCAACTTAAACAATCAAACAAATCTCAAAAAAGACAAAGCAACTTAAACAAACAATGGACAAATTTTCTATAATTCAACCAAAAGAAGGTTAAAAAGTCATAAATTTAAATTTAGAGGGAAAAAGAGTAAAAACAAAGATTTTGAGCACAATGTGCAAGACCATTGACCGAACCAAGAGTGTGTTTCAATACCCACTTCCAAGTAAAAAGCATTGAATATCTATATCTATAATAAATTTTCTCACTATATTTAACCTCAACTTATCACCACACTTTTTTAAAAACATCCCATCTCAACCTTTGGCCATTTCAATTTGCACTATGTACAAATATCAACAATATCATCAAACAAAATTAAAATTACAAAAAGACGACAAATTAAGTACATGAGAATCACACTTAACATATATAAAATAATTCCACTACCAAAATTTACTAATAATTACAATTTAAAGATGAATCAATTCAATAATTACGGCAATATTTAATCATTTCAGTACATATTTTATTTTATTTTTAATAATTTATTATAAAAAAACTTACTTATAATAATTTAATAGAGTTAATTTTTCTGTTAAAAAGTTAATTTATTTTATGTATTTAACTTTATCTTTTTAAAACTAAAGTAAAAATTTGTGTTTTTTTTTAATATAGCACAGTCTTACACTAAGAATTTCATTTAACCTCATTCTCTTTTAACAATATTAAAACTTCAACTACTTCATCTATAATTTTATTTAAGTCCTAATGGGCAGTTAATAAATATATAATTCACTATTCATTATATTTGTTTTTCTTTGGTAGTAATTGTTTTTAATGAATATCAATTTTGAATTTTGTTAGAAACTAATTTTAGTGAATGGCATATGATTATCATACCTATTATGTAAATAAATGATGTTTTTTTTACTATATTATGATTAAGTGGTGTTATGATACATTTTTAAAATTTTATGTTTTTTAATTGATTTTGTTTTTCTAATAAATATTACTCAAAACATAAACAAAATTTATCTTAATAAAAAATTAAAAATACTTAATTTCAAAAAAATTTAAATAATTTTTATTTTTCAAAATTTATATATATATATATATATATATATATATATATATATATATATATATATATATATTTTNATATATATATATATATATATATACTTTACACATGAAAATAAATTAATGTAAAGTCAAAGTAATTTGAACTAAAAACATGTTGATAGGTATAATAAGATATTCCTTCATTAATAAATAAAATGTTTTTTAATGAAGGTGAAAACACCTTAATAGTTAATTGATAATGAAACCATGTCCCTCAAAAATAATTCATTGATGGTTTGTAAGGGGATGGAATTTCACTCCTGCAAAATGTCTCTAGGCCTTAGGTCACTATCTTGTTTCTTTATGTCCAAGGAAGACAATCCCTTAGCTAATAAGAAGTAGTTGCTTCAAAGCCAAAAGACAATTTCGGTCTAGATAGCATCAAGAAAGTCAATGTTTCTTGTAGTCATCTCTAAAGAAACCTCCACTAGAGTCATGTGATTTTTAGTGGCATCTAGCCTTAGTTACGTACATGGGACTAGACACTACCACACTAGACTAAGGCTAGATGCCACTAGAAAGTGAGTGACCCCGTTAGAGATAGCCTCACTGATGACCACAAGGGATATTGACTTTCTTGTAGATATTATTTAGCCTGAAACCACATTTTGATCCTAGAATAAGACCTAAAATTGCTTTTGATTGGCTAAGAGCTCGTCTTCCTTGGATATAAGGAATGTTAACGGACCAAGATCCAGAGGCTTTTGACAATGGTGGAAGTTTACCCCCTTATGAATCACTAACAAGTCATTTTAGGTGGCATGGTTTTCCTTAAATGATGTTGATAAGTAAACTCAGATACACAAATAATCGCTAGTAATAACTTCTTCACTATCAATTAACAACTAAGTTATGATAAATTTTTCCAACTTAAAAAAAAGTTATAAACACATTTTTTTTTAATATTACAAATTTATTAACAATAACTTTTTTCATTTAAATATATAAAAATAAATTTAAACAACATTAAAAATGAAGATAATCAATATAAAATCATGTAAAAAACATTTTATATGAAAATATTCTAATACAATAATATTATTTTCCAAAAAATATTCTTAAATGAAGAATCAACCAAATACAATAATTAAAAATGAAGATCATCAATATAAAATCATGTAAAAAACATTTTATATTCTAATATTCTAATACAATAATATTATTTTCCAAAAAATATTCTTAAATGAAGAATCAACCAAATACAATAATGTCCTTTTCCCGAAAAAAGAAAACATTAACCGAAATATTCTTAATGCAATAATATTATTTTCCTTAATAAAAAAAAACACAATAAAGCAACTACATTAAGACAATAAAGCAAAACTACATTGAGAAAAAATTAAAAGATATTAAATAAGAATATTTTTAAAATAATTTTATAATAAAAAGCTTTATCTCCACACATAAATGGTGATTACTAAAATATTATAAAAAATAGAGGTTATTATAGATATAAATTATAAAGTTGGTGTGTTTTAATAATTAGTTTGATTGGTAAATGTTCTTGTGTGAAAATGTCTTAAAATCAAATTTTATTAATTTTTTTTTGGTTATTAATTAATTTTTTCTTGGCAGTTATTACCATACTTCGTTCAAAAAACCAAGAAAGAGGAGAGAAATCTATGAGGTACTAGCAAGGTACCAACATCTTTCATTCAAAAAACAGAGGGAGAGGAGTGGAATCTACAAAGGCTCACAAGGTACCAATGTCCTCAATTGAAACACTTAATATGTGAGTGACCAAGTAACTATATTTCTCCGAGAAAAATAAACTTGGTGCATTCACCTTGACAACATGTCTAAATGAATGAGAATGGTAACATTTAAAGCTCCTAGATATTGGTAAAGTTTGTTTATCAATTTTTAAAATATAAATAACTATAACATGTGTATCCACTTAGGTGTGGTCCAATGTTAAATTGGTGGGAGTTTTCCTAAACTAATACAAATTAGATTTCCAACAGATGGTACTCTTACATTGTAATATCCTCGAATCCTCGGATCTAGATATCAACTGCTAACTCTGGGGTTGTGACTGCAGATTTGATGTGCTGAGGTTCCTGGTTGAGTTTCAAAAGGTTTCTGGATGTGTTTTGTTGGGTCTAATAGTTTTATACAGTGCATGCAAATAGATTTGGAACCATAACCAACTCAACAATTGTATTAAGCAAAATAATGGACAATATACGATAATATGCGGAAGCTTAAACAAATCGCTTCAGCTAGATCTTTATAGATGTTGATCTTAACTGGAATACAAAACAAGATACTGAAAAATATCGATAATGTTGATAGATGGATTGATCTGAGATCTGCAAGGTAGATCCACTACATGCACGGAAGGAAGCGTTGCATGCAACAAAAAATGTGTTGAAAAATTGTTGCAGGAGACTGGAAAATTCGCCCTGGTGGCAATACTTGTCGGAACAGGTTGAGATCTGTCTCAGATGGGTCACCCTGCTCCCTAGCACACTCCCCCTACCTCAGAGATGGCACGATGGCTCTCTGTTTCACTGTCGGAACTTCATATGGATGCATGAACCCCCACACACTGTAAACTGATGAGTTGGCATGCCCTGGGTGTTTTATCGATCAGAAAATCACGAGATGTGTCTCACTGCAAGAGCCTTGGACTCCTCTCAAATGGGTCAGAAGGAATTTGGATCTCCCTATCTAGTTGGGCCTAGCGACCCCTGACTCCTAATAAATCCTCCCCAAAACTTCACACTACAACTGGAATACCTGTGCACTAACTTGTGTTGGATCTATATGTTGTTATAACCTGAACCTGTAACTCAATGAAGAACCTGTGTGGTCCTCCCAATGGACTAGGGTGTGTCTCTCAACACCAAACTCTATCAATGGTGGTAGTTTCATCCAGAAATCCACAAAACAAGAAGAAGGTCACCTGACTCCTCTCCGAAATCTAATTTCCAATTCATAACCTACATAACGAGGAACTAAGTCAAATTTTCTCCTTTTATATCCCTACTCATCTAATTTCTCGTTCACTTTATTAATTAAGTGTTTTTTCCCTAAGTTTTGATTTAATAATCACTTAAGTCACTTTAAACACCTTTTTGGCTTCTTTTATTACTTAATGTTACTTTCAACTTAGGATTTTCTAGTAAATGACATTAAATAATTCTTTTATTCCCTTTTCTTCTTATTATAACCTACATGAACCAGTATAGGCTACTCATTCGTTCCTCCTGGAGTCATCAATGGGAAAGGGACATTACAGTCCTCCCTTCCCGAGATTGCTTGTCCTCAACCAACATCAAGCAAAGGTGTTGTAAGATGTGATCTCCCTCTAGTTATCCCCATTTTGTGGATAACTAAGGAGATCATGTCTTGAGGCCCTCAGGTTGCAGATATGGAGTGTCGAGAGACTACATGACCAGCAATATCCTTTTCCATAGATGGAGACCCCCTCACCACCACATATGGTCGCAGATTTCCAAATGGCATCCACCACATTAGTTGGCTTTCAGAAGGCAGTGGGCCTTCCTCCATGAGGTACAAGTCAATATTATGGTAAGCATCATTTCAATATTTAAGCCATTTGAGTATGTTGTATCTTAGATTGCTCTAGATTTCATGGTATATGCTTGGACATTATGCCTTTTTCTTGGTGGTTGACATTGTGCCCTAGTAAGTGGTCTTCCTTTCACTATTTCCCCCCACCCCCCATTTCCTTATCTCTTGGGATTTTAGGGTGTATTGACCCAAGAAGGGGTTGTCCCTCATTCTATGGGAAGAAGGGGCTAAAGGCCCAGAGGGATTGATGTTGGGTAAAATATAAAAGCCTATGTATGAACATTCTAGATGCTTCACCCAGGGATCACCCAAGAAAGCAACGAAACACTTATCCTTGAGTAAAGGGGGACCCACAATAAAATATGATTGAAAATGCTTAAAAGGTTAGTTGAAGGATATGAGGTCTCATCACGAGCCGACCTATCATGTCCATGAATATCTTGTGGTATAACATTACCATCATCTGGTCACCAAGTCAGGGTAATGGCTCTCAGTTGCATGGCTGAGAGAAAGAGGGTCTCATCACGAGCCAACCTTCTCATTTCCACTAGGTGTTTGTGGCTGACATTGCCATTATCAAGACACCACGCCAGGGAAGTGGCCTTCAACCTTTCCTTAAAATTATGAAAGAATGGTAAATAATGTGCTTGGAAAAAGTGCATTGCGGGCAAAGGTACCACACAATCTCTACAAAGGCACCCATGAATGAGACACTACGAACTCTTGTATGTCATGATCCCTATTCCCATTGAGTCTTGACCCTAACCACTTCATCCACTTTACATGGCTTAGAGAGGGATCTCTTGGAAACTCTCCTTGAACTAGGGCAAGATCTACCCAATAGGACACCTCGTCAACCCTCCCATATTCAAGCTTGACAAGTCGTATAATGTCTTTGAGAAATTAATTGTTTGATATAGTGATCTTTGATGCACATGCTTAAGTGGCACATTTATTGATTGGATTCACTTACCATGATGTTATGACTTGAGATCCTTGGAGGGCATGCTTATTTTTCTTTGTAGGACCTAGTTGGTGGATAGTTTTGGAAGAACAAGCCTAGCTTGGGCTTCCATGGGGCTGCAAGCCCACATGTTGGATGCCAAGGATCCACATGTTGGATCATAGGGACAAAGTATTGGAGACCTAGAAGATGATGTGGAAGACTTAGCCCGACCTTCACTTGCCAAACGATTTGCCTAGGAGGGGGAAAATGACCTCTTTTTGAGCTCAATGTCATGTTTGGGGGGTTAGGGCATGGTAGTGAGGTGATATGCATTGGCACTTGGACGTTTTGAGGTGTTTGAGGCTTTGAACATGAAGGAAGACATTTATATTCTTGACAGATGGCTTTGGGAATCCTTACTACCCTCCTACATCACCAACAACCTTCTCCTAGTGCCAAAATGTCCCCTAAAGGGGTGACACCCATGTAAATTAGGGTTTTATTTGTGCAAAAGTGAAACTTTAAATGAATTGTTTAATATTACTTTGTTAAAGGGGGAAATATTAGGGTTGTTGACCCCTATTCTTCTGGTTTACCCCTTAATATATGGACAAGTCACCTTGGTGACATTTTGTATAAATAAGAGATCATAAGATCTCATTCTAATATAGCTATCCCTCTTGTGAGGTGACTTGATCTGAAATTTTTGCTACACTTGGAATATTTGTTTCTTGTGCACTTGTTTATGGCTATCTCTTGTGAATGGTTGAAGGAGGAGTGAGGCACTAGCCTTGGATGAATTCTTTCTAGCTCTTATGGTGGATTGCCTTAGCATCTTTCTTGATTTTGGTATCGTATTTTACTCTTATGCTATCATTTTTTCAAGTCAAGGATTGTTGTGCTAGGAGCTAAGTGGGAAGTAAGAGCATGTACAACCCCACTCTAGTCTTCATTATTTATCGCTTGAAGTTCATTAATGTTGCAAGGGTTTGTTTGAACAAGTAAGAGGATTTACACCCGTCATTCTCAAACCCTAACTAGAGATACTTGACTTGGGAAGTAAGAGGATTTACACCCCCAAGGAGGTAGAATCTCTAGTTCATTTACTTGACTCCATTAACCCAATGTTTAAAGGCCCTAGTCATTTACTTTTTGCATTGGAGATATAAAATCATTGCCTTGGGAAACATGAATTTTTGACCTTTGAAAGGTCTCTTGCTTGGAGTTGGTTTCCCACATTGAGGGGAATCTTCCCCTACTAGGGCATCCCTTCTCTCCCACTACTTAAATTGTTGTTACAAACTTTAACCTACAGCCATTAGGGCTGCATAGCCCTAGCTACTAACTCTCTCTTAACTCCTAAACTAACCCTAGACTAGCTCTTAAACTTTGCTCACTAACTGTACTAAATAAGGCACATATTTTGGGCTAATTGTTGGCATCTTTTGACGGTGTAATTTGTCAATAAAAGTGAATGAAACATGGATCCATAACCCTGCAATTTTATGTAGAAAGTACTTGTTTACAACAATCATCTTCTCTTGCCTCTGGAGTGCCATTTTTCAGCTCATATTTATTGCTAGTCTTAATGTTGATTTGATTAACTAGTTTAGACCTTTATATGCTGATTTAGATGCTTTATTTGCTGATATAAACTGTCATCTACTTCTGCAAATTAGGGACAACAAGCTTAACTTGCTGATCCATACTAACATATATCATTGCAAGTTGGATTTTCTTGTGTCTCGGGCAGGTGCAATCATCTAGAGAAGTACTATACCTTTGGGGGGGAAATCACTTGACTTACATGGCATCTCTTTCCACATCTCACTCCACTTAGACTTGACTTCTAGGGGTTCCACTTCCATATCCATTCATATACATCTCATTCCCCCTAGGGTCACCGGGATTGCCTCCCAAGAGTGATATAGTCACCCTTGAAGTGCGGGACCTACATCAAGGTGACATTGGGTATAGGATTCCCAAGTTGTAGCACTTGCTTTTGTGGTTGGGTCACCCTTGAAGTGCAGGACCTACATCAAGGTGACATTGGGTATAGGATCCCCAAGTTGTAGCACTTTCTTTTGTGGTTGGGTCAGGATTTTCCCAACCTACAACTCGTGCCATAAATTTTTGGCTCCGTTGCTGGGGAATATTTTGAATCTTCTTCGGAACCCTAACGACACTTTGGAAAACTATCCCAAATCCTTTTCCCTTAGCTTTCCTGGTGACTCCACCCAAGGAAATTTCCCCTTTCCACCCTTGATGAACTCCCCTTGAAGTTCATCTAGCGACTCCACCTTCCACGAACCCACCTTTCCATTTTTTCCCCTTTCCTCCTTTAGCGAGATTTAATCTTACCTGGTGGCTCCTTTGAGGTGTATTTTCAGTCAATGGAACTATGGCACCATGGAATGAACTCTCAATTCAAAAATTCTTGTGACTCAACGATGGAATTTTACAGATGGAAAAGGAGAAGGCTGCAAATAAAGTTGCTAAAGAGATGATGAATCGCATAAGAGAATTATTTCTTGCCCTTGACAATGAAGAAGTATTCGAAGAACATACATATGAAGAAAGTCATCAAGAAGAGAACACAATGAGTTRTGACCCTTTTGAAGACCTTGATAATGCTTTATTCCATGACATTGAAAGTGAAGAAGTATCATAGGAAACCTTGGATATGATAGATCCCCTTGAAGAAAAGCAAGCAAAGAACTATGCACTCAAAATCAAGCCTCTTATGATGAAGAGGTGATGGAGAGGCTTCTCTATAAAAAGAAAGAAGAATCATGATAAAGTGCAACATATTGAGGCACCACTATCTTTGATCCCACTGGATGAAGGCGAGGTTATCCAACCTTGTTTACCTCCTAATGTTGAAGTAGCGATCAGTCTCGATGATGAAGAATTTGAAGGTCCAGTTGAAGACGTCCATGCCTTTTCTCCTCCTGCACACAAAGATAAAAAGATTGTCATTTTCAGTCATATTGATGGTCTTATGAAAGTACCATTCAATATGGTTGATGAGCCAATAGACACTTTCATACAGACTAGAAGACGCAAATGGGATCTTAGTTGTCTCAAATTTGATAGAGACCCCATCTATGACATTGAGGATAGCTCTTAGGCAAAGGGGGTGTCATCATTAGAGGAGTGATCCTCATACGTATATAATTCATATGTTTGGTAGCCTGGTGATGATATGGTTACAGATTTGTTCCACCCCATCGAGGATGACTTGTCACAACATACTCAGAGTGATTTTCAGTCATCCTTTGGCACATGCCCTTTTGAGGATGCAGATTCGTTTTATGAGGACTTCCAACCGTTTTGCTCAAATTTTGAGGAATACCAAGACGTGGCCACCTCAGAGAAGTCAAAGGTTCATTCCTCAAAGCGGAAGTATTTTCATCTTGGATATTTCCATGGAGATTCATTGGGTAAGAGGAGATGTTTTTCTACATCCGAGATTGTTCCTTACCTCTTACCCTCTTCTCCAAGAGACCATGCAGTATTCTTTCGATCTCTCATTTCCTCCCAGTCCTCGACAAGAAGTGAGTCTTTGTGCGCGGATGAAGATGAGCCTTCGCCTACATATCGTATCCCCCTTCAGATATGGATTGATTAGTCTTATGGCTACACTTTCAAGCGGGATGATCGGGCTGATAGTTCTTCTTTCCAACAAGATTTCCTCCCTCCCACCCATCGTCATGAGTTTTATTTCATGATCGATTATATGTGTTTTTATACGCACGATTATTATGTGCTTAACTTATCTTTGTTGTATTATATGATTAAGCACATGGGGAGATACTTTGATGAGGTGATCAAATGGTTGCATTGGTTGTATGACTTCACCTGACATTATCTAGCATGTGATCTTTAGGGCCCCAAGGCCCCAGGTAAGCAGGTAAGTCATTTTGATTCCCTGCATTTTCATCTTGATTTCTCATATTAGTTTAGATGCATTTCATTTTCATTTTGCTCTACTTGCATATTGATTTCATGCTTAGTTTAGAAATTAAAAAAAAAAAAAAAAAGTCAATTTTTTTCTTTTCTAGATTAGTTTTTATTTTGGATTTCTATATATATCGATAAAGGGAGATAGCACCACCCTAGATGCTCTGATTACTTTGTCTGAGTTTTTGGCAAGAAAAGGTCTACCAAGAGATGTTGCGGTTCTCATGTCCCCAAGTAGGAGCCAGATGTTATCCCCATTTTGTGTATAACTAAGGAGATCATGTCTCGAGGCCCTCGGGTTGCAGATATGGAGTGTCGAGAGACTACATGACAAACAATATCCTTTTGCACAGATGGAGACCCCCTCACCACCACAGATGGTCGCATATTTCCATATCGCATCCACCACATCAATTGGCTTCTGGAAGGCAATGGGCCTTGCTCCATGAGGTACAAGTCAATATTATGGTAAGCATCATTTCAATATTTAATCCATTTGAGTATGTTGTATCTTAGATTGATTTAGATTTCATGATATATGCTTGGACATTATGCATTTTCCCTGCTTCACCTTGGTGGTTGACATTGTGCCCTAGTAAGTKGTCTTCCTTGGGGATGGTTTTGCTACTAGGAACTCCCTTAAAGAGCCATTATACCATTCCCGATCATACTTACCACTTTCCATCACTATTCCCCCCCCGCATTTCCTTATCTCTTAGGATTTTAGGGTGTATTGACCCAAGAAGGGGTTGTCCCTCATTCTATGGGAAGAAGGGATTGAAGGTCCAGAGGGATTGATGTTGGGTAAAAGATAAAATCCTGTGTATGAATCTTCTAGATGCTTCACCCAGGGATCACCCAAGAAAGCAATGAAACGCTTATCTTTGAGTAAAGGGGGACCCACAATAAAATATGATTGAAAATACTTCAAAGGTTAGTTGAAGGATAGGAGGTCCCATCACGAGACGACCTATCATKCCCATGAATATCTAGTGGTATGACATTACCATAATTTGGTCACAAAGCCAAGGTAATGGCTCTCAGTTGCATGGCTGAGATATGAGGTCTCATCATGAGCAACCCTTCTCATTTCCACTAGGTGTTTGTGGGTGACATTKCCATTATCTAGACACCACGCCAGGGCAATGGCCTTCAACCTTTCCTTAAAATTATTAAAGAATGGAAAGTATTGGGCTTGGAAAAAGTGCATTGCGGACGAAGGTACCACACACCCTCTACAAAGGCACCCATGAATGAGACACTACAACCTCTTGTTTGTCATGATCCCTATGCCCATTGAGTCTTAACCCTAACCACTTCACCCACTTTACATGTCTTAGAGAAGGATCTCTTGGAAACTCTCCTTGACCTAGGGAAAGATCTATCCAATAGGACACCTTGTCAACCCTCCCATATTCAAGCTTAACAAGTCATACAATGTCTTTGAGCAATTAATTGTCTGATATAGTGATATTTGAAGCACGTGCTTAGGTGGATTATTTAATGATTGGATTCACTTATCATGATGTTATGACTCGAGATCCTTGGATGACGCGCTTATTTGTTTTTGCGGGACCTAGTTGGTGGACAGTTTTGGAAGAACAAGCCTAGATTGGACTTCCATGGGGTTGCAAGCCCACAAGTTGGATGCCAAGGATCCACATGTCGGATCACAGGGACGAAGTATTGGAGACCTAGAATATGATGTGGAAGACTTAGCCCAACCTTCACTTGCCAAATGATTTTCCCAGGAGGGGAAAAACGTCCTCTTTTTGAGCTTTACGTCATGTTTGGGGGGTTAGAGCATGGTGGTGAGGTGATATGCATTGGCACTTGGAAATTTTGAGGTGTTTGAGTCTTTGACCATGAAGGAAGACATTTGGATGCTTGAAACATGGCATTGGGAAGCCTTACTACCCTCCTACATCACCAATGACCTTCTCCTAGCGCCAAAACGTCCCCTAAAGGGGTGACGTCCATGTAAATTAGGGTTTTATTTAAGCAAAAGTGAAACTTTAAATGAATTCTTTAATATTACTTTGTTAAAGGGGGAAACATTAGGGTTGTTGACCCCTAGGCTTATGGTTTACCCATTAATATATAGACAAGTCACGTTGGTGACATTTTGTATAAATAATAGATCATAAGATCTCATTTTAATATAGCTCTCCCTCTTGTGAGGTGACTTGATCTGAAATTTTTTCTACACTTGGCATATTTTTCTCTTGTGCACTTGTTTATGGATATCTCTTGTGAATGGTTGATGGAGGAGTGAGACACTAGCCTTGGATGAATGCTTTCTAGCTTTTATGGTGGATTGTCTTAGCATCTTTCTTGATTTTGATATGGTATTTTACTCTTATCCTATCATTTTTTCAAGTCAAGGATTGTTGTGCTAGGAGCTAAGTGGGAAGTAAGAGAATTTACACCCCCACTCTAGTCTTCATCATTTATTGTTTGAAGTTCATTGATGTTGCAAGGGTTTGTTTGAGGAAGTAAGAGGATTTACACCCCTCATTCTCAAACCCTAACTAGAGATACTTACCTTAAGAAGTAAGGGGATTTACACCCCCAAGGCAGTAGCATCTCTAGTTCATTTACTTGACTCCATTAACCCAATGTTTAAAGGAACTAGTCATTTATTTTTTGCATTGGAGATACAAAATCATTTCCTTGGGAAACATGAATTTTTGTCTTTTGAAAGATCTCTTGCTTGGAGTTGGTTTGCCACATTGAGATGACTCTTCCCCTACTAGGGCATCCCTTCTCTCCCACTACTTAAATTGTTGTTACAAACTTTAACCTACAACCATTAGGGTTGCATAACTCTAGCTACTAACTCTCTCTTAACTCCCAAACTAACCCTAGACTAGCTCTTAAAATTTTCTCACTAACTCTACTAACTAAGGCGCATATTTTGGGATAAGTGTTGGGATCTTTTGATGGTGTAATTTTCTGATAAAAGTGAATGAAATATAGAGCCACAAGGCTTCAATTTTCTAGAGTGATCTAGTCACCCTTGAGGTGCGGGACCTACATCAAGGTGACATTGGGTGTAGGATTCCCAAGTTGTAGCACTTTCTTTTATGGTTGGGTCGGGCTTTTCCCAACCTACAATTTGTGTTATAACACCTCCCATGTATCATCCTCAACTAGAAGTCCCATCCATATGACTAGGCATGCCTTGATAATATGATTGCTCAACCTGCACTCCCTTTGCTCCAGAACCTCCTCTAGAACCAACTCCAACTGACCCTCCTCGTCCAATGGTGGTAACTCCTTTGAAGTAATAACATGTTGTCCCACTGCCTTCTTGAGGTAAGAAACATGGAACACATTGTGGATATTACTAACCTCTAGTAGCTCTAGCTCGTAGGCCACCTCGCCGACTCTCCGTGCCATCTGGTAAGGTCCATAGAACTTGGGTTTCAGTTTTTTTGCTCTGCTTTTCTTCAAAGAAGACTATTTGTACGACTGTAATCTCAGAAATACCAAATCCCCCACCCCAAAGATGTTCTCTACTCTCTGTTGGTCTACATATACTTCCTGCTAATTCTGTGTTGTCTGCATATTTTCCTTTAAGATTTTGAGAATCTCCTGACTCTCCTCTATCCAATCTTTGGCTCTGGGAGCCCTACTATCCCCAAACACTGTCTCCATGAATGATGGTGTGTTGTACCCATACAAGGATCTAAATGGTGTCATATCGATGGACATATGATATGTCATGTTATAGCAATACTCACCCATATGGAGCCACTTTACCCACGTGCGTTGTTGTCCCCCTACATAGTTCCTTAGGTACCCTTCCACTCATTTATTGACTATATTGGTTTGTTGGTCGATCTGTGGATGGTAACTAGTACTCTTAGCCAACTTTGTGCCCACTAGCCTGAACAACTCCTGGAAAAATGCATTGATGAAGTGCCCATCTCTATCGCTAACTATCTGCCTGGGAAACCTGTGCAGTCTGAAGACCTCTCTGAAGAATAAATTTACCACTTGGGTGGCTTTATACTTAGTGGGTATCACAAAGAAGAGAACAAACTTGGTAAGTCTTTTGACCACCACAAAAGTACAATCCCTACCTTGCACCCTAGGTAGTCTTTTGATGAAGTACATGGAGATTCTCTCCCATTTCTGCTCCGGAATGGGTAGAGGCTGAAGTAACCTTGTCGGGTGTGTCTGCTTAGACTTGTTATGCTGACAAGTCATACACTCTGAGACATGTCTCAGTACATCATCCTTGATACCCTTCCATGAGAATCTCTCTCTGATCTTCCTGTACATCTTGAAGTACCACTGATGTCCTGCTAATGGAAAATCATGACCGACCTTCATAATCTTTTCCTTCAGTGTAGATTCTAGAAAAAAGTAGAGCATGTCCTTGTAGAAGATGACATCATATAGTACTCGATATCTCTCATCTACCACTTTCCCATCCATCATCTTACAAACAAATTTGTCTTTGGAGTATTCTACCAACAATTGTTTCCTCCAATCTGTAGATATGTCCATCAACGAAAAACTCGATGGCCTCCTAGATTAGGCATCTTCTACGATGTTCCTCTTGCCTTTAACATAATCAGGCTTGGATCTTCAAAACCCATTTATGTTGTCTCTCACCGAGGTATTTCTGATCTAAGAAATACGTCGAGCTATTGTTATTAGTTTTCACCACGAATTTGTTGCCCATTAAGTATTGTTTGAACTTTGTTAAGGCCTGCATCATAGCCAACATTTATTTGTCATAGATAGGATACCATCTATGACTTGTTGAGCTTCCTGCTCTCAAAGACTATGGTGTGACCTCCTTGCATCAATACTTCTCCAACCCCCTCTCTTGATGCATCACACTCCAAGAAAAGGGGCTGTTAAAAATTGGGAAGTGCTAAAACTGGGCATGTGCTCATGACCTCCTTCATTTTCTCAAAAGTGCATTGTGATGCCTCGATCTAATGGAAATCCCCTTTCTTTGTCAAATCGGTGAGCGGTGCCCCCAACTTAGAGAACCCTTTCACGAACTTCCTATAGTAACTGCATAACCTAAATAATTCCCTTAACTCTATCATGTTCTTGGGTGTTTCCCAATCCGGAATGGCCCTGATCAATTCCTAATGTAACTGCACCCCCTGCTCACTGATAATGGTTCCTAGGTACATAATATTTCTCATTCTGAACTCACACTTGGATTCTTTGGCATATAAGGATTGTGACTACATAATGCTCAAAATCTCATCTAAGTGTGCCAGATGCTCTTCCCAAGTCCTACTGTATATTAGGATGTCGTCGAAGAAGACCAAAAGATACTTCTGCAGCTGTCCCCTGAAAATGTGGTTCATGAAAGACTATAAGGTCGTTGGTGTGTTGGTCAACCCGAAGGGCATGGACAAGAACTCGAAATGCCAAAAATGGCATCTATAAGTTGTCTTTTCAATATCTTTCTCTTGATGTTGATCTAATGGTAACCTGAGCGAAGATCTATCTTGGTGAAGAAGACTACCCCATGTAGCTCATCCATCAACTCGTCTATGCGCGGAATGGGTACTTGTTTTTTATGGTATTCTTGTTGAATGCACGATATTCTATGCACATCCTCAACGTTCCATCCTTCTTCAGGACCAATACTATGGATGAAGAAAACATACTAGTGCTGGGCCTGATGCGCCCCATCTCAAGTAAATCCTTGATTGCTTTCTCAATCTCATCCTTGAGTCTCTTAGGATGTATGTAGGGTGCAGTGATCACTAGTGTCACCCTCACCTATAACTCAATAGTGTGATCAAATCCTTTGTCTGGTGGTCGCCCCAGTGGTATCTAATATTTCACAAGTTGTAGGTTGGGTAAAGCCTGACCCAACCACCAATTGGCGACAACTTAGAGAGCACCTACCCACTATCACCTTAGGTAGGTTTTCCCGTCACTTTAGAGGTGAGGTATGTGTTATATTATTTGCATGACTAGAAATATTTTCTATGTTGCGTCGGGCCTGCAGGGATTCAGGGGTAATACCCCTGAAAAAGAAAAAATTCCTCAATTTTCGTGCCCATTTTTTGACGGTTTTTCAACACATGGTTTTTTGCCGATGGTTTTCTATTTCTAGTTAAGGAATTAGGGTTGTTGACTAATCCAGATCATTGGATTAGGGTTTTGGATGCTGCTGGATCCTATATGTATATTGTATTGTAAACAATGTATGATGAGAATGAATATAGAATATGTTGGTTTTCCCGGTTTGGGTTTCCAAGGGGAAAATATCTGTGTAATGTGTGCATTTTCCATTGTATCTTTTCTTTTATTTTTATTGTTGTAGTAAATTATCGTATAAGGTTAAAATCTACATTTTGTATTAGAGAAATTATTGGATTCATGGGGACACCTTTGTGGTCAGGGGTTTGGCTCGGGACTGTGATAAGCCTTGTTATAGTGTGAGATCTGTGGTATTGATTCTTTAGGTGAAGAGAAATGGCGAGCAATTCAAAAATAGAGATCGAGAAGTTTAATGGGAAAATTTTTGAGTTGTGGAAGCTCAAGATGAAATATCTATTGGTAGATAAAGATCAGTGGGTCGTGGTGGATCCAGGTACTGCACCTACAAGAACGTCAACAAATGACTGGAAAAAGTTGGATCGGAAGGAGAAGAGCACAATCTGATTGTGTCTCTCAGATTCAGTATTACTGAATGTGTCAAGGGAACCTACAACCAAGGAGTTATGGGATTAGTTGGGGAACTTGTATTAGTCTAAGTCCTTGGTAAATAAATTGTTCCTGCGGAAAAAGTTGTATAACCTGAGGATGAGAGATGGAGACTTTGTGACAGAGCCTCTGAACACCTTCAACATTGTGGTAAGTCAATTGTTATCTATTGAGATTAAAATTTCAGATGAAGATAAGTGTATTATTTTACTGTGCTCTTTACTATACTCGTGGGATAGTCTGGTTGTGGCCATAGGTAGTAATACAACTACCTTGAGTTTTGATGATGTGGTCTCATCCTTATTGTCGGAGGAGATGAGATGGAAGAACATGGAAGGACAAAGCACAAATGCATTATTTGCAAGAGGATTCTTCTAGGATAGAAATAGATCTAAGTCCTTGAGTGGGAGATCTAAATCCAAGGGTAGAACTAAATCTCCTGGAAAGTTTGTAAAGGTATGCTGGAGATGTGGAAAACAAGGGCACTTCAAGAAGCAATGTAGATCCAAAAGCATTGAGAAAGTGAAGGGATATGAAGGTGCACCCTCTATAGAAGAAAACACCTCCAAGGAATAAAGAGGGCATGTCAACTTGGCTTCTTCAAGCACAACATGAGGCATGGTTGGTTGACTTGGGTGCATCCTTTCATATGAATCCCCACAGGGAGTGGTTCTGCGAATACAAAAGGAATGATAGAGGTAATGTTTTCCTAGGTGATGACTCGACAACCAAAATCATAGGACGAGGAAAATTTAAGTTGAGGCTCATAGATGGAAGGATTAGAACACTGCCTGGTGTTCTGCACATCCCAGGATTGGCCAAAAAATTGATTTTTGTAAGCAAAATGGACGATGCAGGGGTAAAAACGATATTTGAAAAAGAAACCTGGAGGATGGTTTGAGAAGCAATGGTGTTGTTGAAGGGAGTTCGGATTGGAACTCTATATAAGTTACAAGGAAGCACTATTAGTAATGGGTGTAATAGTTCCATTGTTCCTCATATTGGAGCAGAAAAAGAAAAAACTCCTACAGTCTTTGGAGAAAAGGTTATGATGTGGCATCAAAGATTGGGGCATATTAGAGAGAAGGGTCTTCAACTAATGTAGGGTAAAGGTATGGTTGAAGGTATGTTTAACTTCTCTTTGGATTTTTATTTTTGTGAACATTGTGTATATGGGAAGCATAATTGGGTAAGATTCCCCTTTGGTGCAACAAGGGCAGAAGGAATTTTACAGCTAGTGCATAGTGATGTGTTTGGACCTGTGTCAGTTCCATCATTGGGAAAATATGTGTACTATGTCTCATTTATAGATGAGTTCTCAGGGAATACATGGATCTATTTCCTTAGGAAGAAATTTGAAGTCTTTAATAGGTTTAAAGAGTTTAAGGTTCTTGTTGAGAATCAAACATAGAAAAGAATTAAGGTGTTGAGGATAGATAATGGTGGAGAGTTCCGCGGGAATGAATTTGAATAATTATGTAATAATTTTGGTATAGCAAGGCAAAAGAATACTCCATATAAACCTCAACAGAATGGAGTTGCAGAAAGGATGAACATGACGTTGATGGAAACAAGGTGCATGCTCAATGGTGTCGGGTTAGGGAAAGAATTATGGGCAGAGGCAGTGGGTATTGGATGTCACCTGGTCAATAGATCACCCTCACCAAAACTGGGTGAAAAGACTCCACAAGAGGTATGGACTGATAAAAAACATTCTCTCACACATCTCAAGGTATTTGGTTGTGAGGCCTATGTTTATGTTCCAAAGGAAAACAAGAGTAAGATAGATAAGAAGGATGAAAAGTGTATCTTTATTGGGTATAATGATGGTCTCAAAGGTTATAATGTCCGGAACCCAAAAACTAAGATGGTTGTGTATAGCCGAGATGTGGTATTTAGAGAAATGAAGGATGTTGTTAAAAATGAAATCTTACCAAGTAAGGAAGAACCAGACAAAATAGAGTTTGAGCCAAAGGACGATGAATTAGACTTTACATAAGAACATGAATAAGAAGAAGAAGATCCCCATCCTCCAATATTGAGGAGATCGATGTGGGAAAAAAAGCTACCTGAAAGGTATACTCCATTTGATTTATGTTCAAAGTTTGCTTTGTCTATTATTGTTGATGATCCTAGAATTGTTAGGGAGGTAGTGGATTAAGAGGATGGAAAACTATGGAAAAATGCCATGGTTGAAGAAATGATAACCTTGGATACGAATGAGGCTTGGGATCTCATGGAGTTTCCTACTGGAAGAAATCCCATTGGAAACAAATGGATATTTAAAAAGAAGCTAAATGCAAAAGACAAAGTGGAGAAATACAAAGCTCGGTTAGTAGCAAAGGGTTATTCCCAGGTTGAGGGAATTGATTTTGGTGAGAGTTTTTCTGATGTTTCCATGTTAATTTCTATTAGATTTATGTTATCTGTTGTTGTTGTGTTTGATTTTGAAGTAGAACAGATGGATGTGAAGAAAACATTCCTACATGGGGATCTGGAAGAATAAATCTATATGAAGAAGCCATAAGGCTTTGTGGTGAAGGGAAAGAAGGAGATGGTATGCAAGATGAAAAAGTCCTTGTATGGCTTAAAACAATCACTAAGGATGTGGTATCAAAAATTTGATACTTATATGCTGGGACTTGGATTCACAAGAAGCAAAGAGGATCATTGTGTGTATTTTAAATTAATTGGTGATCATTTGATTTATTTGGTCTTGTATGTGGATGACATGTTGCTAATAGGAAACAACAAGGAGATTATCCAGGATGTGAAAACTCAAATATCCTCTAAATTTGACATGAAGGATATTGGTGCTGTAAATTTAATTTTGGGCATGGAAATTAAAAGAGATCGGAAAAAACAGGAAAATCTGGTTAAATCAGAGAAAATATGTCGAGACAATATTGAAGAGGTTTAATATGTAGGAATGTAAACCAGTCAAGGTCCCTATTCCTGTAGGTGTAAAGTTATATGTGGATCAGTGTCCCAAGACGCAAGAAGAGGAGGAGGACATGTCTTGTGTTCCATATGCGAGTGTGGTTGGAAGTTTGAAATATGCAATGGTCTGTACTAGACCGGACATTGCACATGCAGTGGGAGTTTTGAGCAGGTATATGTCAAAACCAGGAAAGGAGCATTGGAAAACAATAAAGAGGGTTTTCAAGTATTTGCGTGGCACTACTAGTTATGGATTGTGCTACCAAGGAAGACCAGGTTTGGACAGAGTGTTGGAAATACATGGATTTGTGGATGCATACTGGATTGGAGATTTGTATCGTAGAAGATCTATAAGAGGGTATGTGTTTAACCTGTTTGGAGGGGCAATCAGTTGTATGAGCAAAAGATAGTCTGTAGTGGCACTTTCAACTACAAAAGATGAATACATGGAAGTCACTCATGCAAGAAAGGAAGCAATATGGTTACAAATATTGTGTTCAGGTATTGGTTTGGTACAACAAGTTGTAAGGATAGATTGTGACATTTAGAGTGCAATTTTTTTGGCGAAGAACCCAGCTTATCATTCAAAGACAAAGCATATTGATGTTTAATATGTCTTGGTGAGAAACATGGTTGAAGAAAAGAAGGTGTTGTTGATGAAGGTAGACACTTTGAAGAATGTTGTAGATTCATTAACAAAATCTATGAACACTGAGAAGTTCTCTTGGTGTAGAGGATCTATGGGCATTGTTTCCCTCGATTGTTGACTATGTAACCCTATAACCCCCTGTATGGAAAGAAAAAAATAAGTGGGAGAATGTTGGGTATGTTTAATATTCTTTGCACGACTAGAAATAGTGTCTATGTTGTGTCGGGAGCGCAGGGGGGAAGCACCCCTGAAAAATAAATCTCGGTTTTCGTGCCCATTTTTTGGGTTGTTTTTCAGCACATGGTTTTTTATTGATGATTTTTTATTTCCGGTTAAGGAATTAGGGTTGTTGACTAATCCAGGTCATTGGATTAGGGTTTTGGATGTCGCTTGCTCCTATATGTATATTGTATTGTAAACAATCTATGATGAGAATGAATATAGAATATGTTGGTTTTCCTGGTTTGGGTTTCTAGGGGAAAAATCTTTGTGTAATGTGTGTATTTTCCATTATATATTTTCTGTTCTTTTTATTGAAAATTTGTTTGCATTAAATTATTGTACAAGGTTAAAATCTACAAGGTAGTCACCTCAAGGGGGGAATCTCGGTGACCCTAGGGGGAATTGAGATGGAGAATGATATGTATGGAAGGAATCCCCTAAAGGTCAAGTTTCTAGATGGAAAACGAAACTTGGAGATGAGTCTAGAGGGTTGCTTAAGTTTGCCAATGATTTGAGTAACTTGCCTGAGACACAAGAAAACCAAGTATATGATATAATATGTTAGTTGGACAAGCAAGTTAAACTACATGTCCCTAATTGCAACAAAAGTAAATGATATATATCAGCATATAAAAGATAATAAAGGCTTCAAAATGAGTGCTAAAAGTATAATTGAATAAGCAAGAGACAAGCTAGTGAAAGCTAGCTTAACTCAACAATGATAAAGCAATACTTTAGCACAAAAGCAAGGCTGGAACAAAATCTTACTGCAGTGATATTTATCAGCCTTATGGCTGTACAAAACCAAGCTTTATAACAGAGAAATCAACCAATGAAAATCACTTCTAACTAGCTCAAAAAGTGTGCTAGGGTTAGTAGTTTGTTAGCGCAAAGTTATAGCCAATTCCTAGGGTTACTTTAGGAGTTATCTAGGGTTAGAGAGTTAGTTTTCTGCATCCCTAATGGTTGTAGGTTAGTTTTGTAACAACAACAAGTTTTAGGGGATGAAATAGGGTACCTCAATGAGGCAAGAAATCTTAGGGCTCAAGGAACGACTTCCAAGTGAGAGAACTTCAAAACTTGAAACTTTCACGTTTACCAATGCAACATTTTATTTCTCCAAAACAATGATTAGTGCCTTTAATTATGGGTTAATGGGGTCAAAATAAAAGAGCTAGAGCTACTACCTTCTTGGGGGTATAAACCCTCTTATTCCCCAAGGCAAGTAACTTAGCTAGGGTTTAAAACTAAGGGGTGTATGCCCTTATACTTCCTTAGCAAATCCTTGCAAACAATAAATTCTATGCTTAAAATTATGATGGAGCTAAAGTATGGGTGTATGCACTTATACTCCCTACCTAGCCTTAGCAAAGTCAACATTGAGCTTGAATTACAAATGATAACAACAAGTAAAAAGATTACCAATCCAAATAACAACAAGATAGACCATAGCATGCCAATATAACCACAAAAATAGCCAAAAAATGACCTCCAAGATCTAGTGCATTATCATCATCAACTCCAAAATGAAATAAAAACCATATCATAGCACAAGATAGAAAAAAACCTCAAAGGTAGCGAAAATTTCAGTCCAATACTTCTCACAATGGGAAAGTTATATTCTAAAATGAGATCTTATGATCTCTATTTATAAAAAATGTCATTCTCATAGTTTGTCGACATTAGAAAGGGTAAAACATAAAACAAGGGGTCCACAACCTTTATCTTACCCCTTGCAACAAAGTAATATTAAAAAATTCACTTTTACACAAAAGAAAACCCTAAAGTAAGATGGTGTCCTCCCTTTAGGGGACGTTTTGACACTAGGAGCAAGTCGTTGGAGTTGGGGATGCATAGTTAGGCCTCCAAAGGCCACATGTCACTCATCTAGGCCATATCCTCATGGTCAATGTCTTCTTCTCCTCAAAACCTCCATGTGGAAATGGGAAACATCTTCACCACCAAACCCTAKCCCTTCTATGTGACGTCAAGCTTCCAATGAGACGTTTTGCCTCTCATAGGCAATTCGTTTGGCATTTGAGGGCTAGGTTATGTCTTTCAAGTCATCTTCTAGGCCTCCAAAGGTATGTATCTGTCATCCAACATGTGGGCCCTTGGAATCCAACCTATGGGCTTGAAKCCCCATGGAATCCCAAGCTAGGCTTGCTCCTCCAAAACTGTCTACCAACTAGGTAATTCAAAGACAAATGAGTAGGCCCTCCAAGGATATCAAGTCCTAATATCATGGTGAGTAAATCAAATCAATAAATGAGCCACCTAAGAATGTGCATCAAAGATTACCTGGTCAAACAAGTAAGTGCTCAAAGACATTATGCAACTTTCCAGGCTTGGATATGGGAGGGTTGACAAGGTGTCCTATTGGGTAGATCTTTCCCTAGGTCAAGGAGTGTGTCCCAAGTGATCCCTATCTAAACCATGTGAAGTAGATGAAGTGGTTAAGGATCACAACTCACTGGGCATGGGGTTCATGACATACAAGGGGTTATAGTGTCTCATTCATAGGTTCCTTTGTAGGGGGTGTGTGGCACCTTCGTTTGCAATGAACTTTTTCCAAGCCCATCCTCTTGTAATTCTTTGTTTCTTTCATGTTTTAAGGAATGATTTGAAGGTCATTGTCCTAGCATGGTGTCCAGATAATGACAGTGTCACTCACAAATACCTTGCAAAAATGAGAAGGTTGGCTCGTGATGAGACCCCCTTTCTCTTAGTTGTGTAATTGAGAGCCACTACCCTGGCTTGGTGTCCAGATGATGGTAATGTCATACCACTAGATACCCATGATCATGATAGGCCAACTCATGATGAGACCTCCTATCCTCCAACTAACCCCCTAATCATTCACTATCATTTATTCTTGTGGGTCCCCCTTTTCTTACAGAGAAGTGTTTCATTTATTTCTCGGGGGACCCCTGGGTGAAGCATCTAGAAGGTTTATATATATAGGCTTTTATCTTTTAGCCAATAAAAATCCCTCTGGCTCTTCAACCCCTTCTTCCCATAGAATGAGGGACAACCCCTTCTTGGGTCAATACACCCTAAAATACCAAGAGACAAGGAAATGGGGGGTTTTAGGTGATGGAAAGTGGTAAGTATGGCTGGGAAGAGTATGATGTCTCTTCAAGGGAGTTCCTAGTAGCAAACCCATACCCGAGGAAGACCACTTACTAGGGAACAATGTCAACTACCAAGGTGAAACAGGGAAAAGGCATAATGCCCAAGCATATGTCATTAAATCTAAAGCAATCTAAGATACAACATACTAAAAATGCCTCAAATATTGAAATGAAACTCACCATAATACCTGACTTGTACCTCATGGAGAAAGGCCCAGTGCCTCTCGGAAGCCAGTTGGTGTGGTGGATTCCATCTGAAAATCCTGACCTCTTTGGTGGTGAGAAGGGTCTCCATCTATGAAAGTGGATACTCTTGGTCATGTAGTCTCTCGACACTCCATATCTACAACTTGAGGGCCTCGAGACATAATCTCTTTAGTTATCCCACAAAATGGGGATAACAGTATCGACCCAAATACCAGCTCATACTGACTCAAAAGTGCCCTGATCTCTGGATGATAATGTTGCCTTCCATCTTAATCCCACTTGGTGGTAATTAAACACTCAACAACATACACCACATCCCCATGTCTGAAAATCATCTCCATCATCTTTGTCGACACTGTCCTGGGTGATCTTGTAGACATGCCCCTCAATACCACCTTTGACCCATTTGTACCTTTGGAACTCTTTGTCAAGGTATGATAATTGAACCCAATATCGCCCAGTGAGTACATCCACTAAACACCCAATACCTCATTAGTATCTGATAAGTCAACTACATAGAAGGTGTTTGTCATGGTGTAGTTACCTAGTTTAACTTCCAGATCTAGTACTTTGTCCAAGCAATTCGTGGTGTATCCATATGCCACTGCTATAGTGAATCCCTCAAACTCCTCAGTTTATAACCCTCTCCTAGATACTAATGCTTCATCTATAAAATTATGGGTTTCCCCACCATCCATTAGTGCTATGACACGGTGTCCCTAAATGAGTCCCTTGAGTCTAATGGTGTCATATCTAGGTACTCTCGAAAGGGTTGTTATGACTCCACCCTTCGCTGGTACTCGTGGTTTTTCCTTCCCACTTGATCGTGGTACTACCTGCGGCTGGAGTGTCCTTGGAGGTTGTCCCTCCTCATGTGCATGCTCCTCCTCTAAACTAGAAGAATCACTGTCTGGTGTGGGTCTGAGCTCCTCCTCCTCATCATCATTGTTTGATGCCACCTCAATGTAGTGGATTTGTCCCTTTCCCATGCATCTATGTCTTGGAACCCACATATATCTGCAAGTGAAGAACAACTTATTCCTCATAAGATCATGCCTGTTCTCATCATCCAATTTTTCCTTTCCAATCCCTTTGAGGGGGTCTCTGATCCTTGTCTTTGTGTGGAATGAAGGGTTTTGAAAAGGTTTTTATTTTATGCTCTGATTCTTGCATATCTCTGGTGCACATAATGGCATCCTAAAGGGTGCGAGGTTTGAATTCTTTCACCCAACCTCTCAATGGTTTAGTCAACCCCTCAGTAAAGAGAATCACTAATATATGCTTAGAAATATCAGTCACGACTACAACTTTTATCTGGAACTCTGTAATGAAGGACTCGACTGATCTGATCTTTTGTATCTATGTCAAATCTCTGAAGTGGAGTTCTGGATCCCTCCAATCAAACCTCTCCATCAATATCTTAGTTAAATCCAGGTAGGATGTGATGCAATTGTGACCCAATGTCACTAATCCGTGATACCATGACTCATGGGATTCCCCCTCCAAGTGTTATGTAGTGAATCTTATCACCTCCAACTCTATCATCTGATTAAGATTGAAGTATGTGTCAAGCTTTTCCACTCATGCCTAAGATGAACATTTAGCAGAACCATCGAAAGAAGGAATGTTCAGTTTCCCCACTTTCTTGATAAAATCCATGTTTTGCGACTCCATGTTACCCCTTTGTGCCTCTCTGGGCATGTTTCAATACCTGATCGAACAATAGTCCATCAAGTTCATGTCAGCATGGAACTCTAGCCCCAGTGTCAAGTAATATCTCATGTACTTTGTAAACAGATCTCTTTGGCCTTCCTTCCCCTGTCCGGCCTGTTCCATCTGTTTCCCCTGTCCCAGATGTCCAATCTGTTGTTCCCTATGGAACCACGGAAAGAGCATCCTGGRAATTTTCCCCATTGAGTTATAGGTATGAGTGGGTTTCTGGTGTCCACTTGAACTTGTTAGGTTCCTACTAGATCCACTGGCTCCACCTCCCTAGTGTCCCATGGAACCACTTTATCCACCTGTTATGTTTGCACCAATCATTCCCACGTTGTTCTGGATCAGTTGTGTACTCATTGTCATCTTTGTTATGGATTTCATCATGTCTCGTTTCCCTCTAGCGAGATCATTCAACATAGCCTGGGTATTGTCTTAAGGGGCCTCTAGGCCTTTCCCCTTGCTCTCTGAAATATCATGTATGTCACCCATCTTACTTTCTATTTAGGCCTTTGTCCCTAAAATGATATGATCTATGTCCATTCCTCTGTCTCTGGCTCTGTATCTGAATGGATATGGAAGGGAATGTAGTCTCTCCTATTTCTATCCCTTCTATCTCTAGTGTGACCCCTATGGTACTAAACGCACTTGTCCCCGATGTGACCTCTGTCCTCTGGGTATTCTTCAACCGTTCCCAGAATCATGGGGTCATGATTCAAGCGCTTCTTTATAGGCTGGAAGGAAGAAGGCTCTGATACCATAGTAATATCCCTGGATCCTCGAATCCTCAGATCTGGATATGAACTACTAACTCTGGGGTTATGACTACAAATATGATGTGCTGGGGTTCTTGGATGAGTTTCAAAAGGTTTGTAGATGTGTTTTGTTATGTTTAATAGTTTTATATAGTGCATGCAAATAGATTTGGAACCATAACCAACTCAACAATTTTATTAAGCAAAATAACGGACAATATACGACAATATGCAGAAACTTAAACAAATATCTTCAGCTAGATATTTATAGATGCCCATCTTAACTGGAATACATAATAAGATACTTAAAAATACCGATAACGATGATAGATGGATGGATCTGATATCTGCAAGGTAGATCCACTGCATGCACAAAAGGAAGCGTTGCATGCAACAAAAAATGTGTTGCAAAACTGTTGTCGGAGACTGTAAAGTTCACCCTAGTGGAAATACTTGTCAGAATGGGCTGAGATCTGTCTCATATGGGTCACCCTTCTCCCTAGCACACTCCCCCTACCTCATAAATGGCATTTTGGTTCTCTGATGCACTATCAGAACCCTGTATGGATGCATGAACCCCCACACACTGTAAATTGATGAGCTGGAACACCCTAGGTGTTTTACCCATCAGAAAATCATGAGATCTATCTCACTAGAAGAGTGTTGGCCTTGTCTCAAATGGGTTAGAAGGAATTTGGCTCTACATGTCTGGTTGGGCCTAATGACCCCGCTACTGATAAATCCTCCCCAAAACCTCACACTGCAACTTGAATACCTACGCACCAACTTATGTTGGATCTCTCTGCTGCTATAACATGAAACTATAACTCAATGAAGAACCTGTGTGGTCCTCTCGATGGACTAGGGTGTGTCTCTCAACACCAAAATCTGTCAATGGTGGTGGTTTCATCTAGAAATCCACAAAACAAGAAGAAGGTCACCCGACTGTTCTCTGGGTTCTAATTTCCAATTCATAATTTGCATAATGAGGAACTAAGTCGACTTTTCTCCTTTTATATCCCTCTTTATCTAATTTCTCGTTCATTTTATTAATTAAGTGACTTTTCCCTAAGTTTTGATTTAATAATCACTCAAGTCACTTAAAACACCTTTTTGGCTTCTTTTATTACTTAATGTCACTTTCAACTTAGGCTTTTCTGGTAACTGACATTAAATAATTCTTTTATTCCCTTTTCTTCCGACTATAGCCTACGGGAACCAGTATAGGCTACTCAGTCGCTCCTCCTGGAGTCATGAATGAGAAATGGACATTACATACATCTTACTTCAAAGTCCTTAGAGAAACATGTTCTAGGAGTAATAGTTTCATTAACTTTTACTCAATTTCAGTAGACACAAATAGATTTTGGAAATTGGTCAAGAGAGTTTGGGGGCAATAAGTCCTCGACTCTGGCCAAAAAAAAAGAGGTTTTATCATTTAAAAAAAACCTATACTCTATGTGTATAGAGATAGAGAGACCATTGATGCCCATTAGGGAGAACACTCACACAAGGTAGGTGGGGTGGAGTAAGTTAGGAAGTGGATAGATACCTCCTCTCATCAATAAGTTTTCATTAGTTATCATTTCTCCATCAAATAAGACTACCACCCCTATGTATGACTTGCTTAACATAGTTACCAACTTAACGAGAACTCTTCAGAGTTATTGCTATTTTAGAGGTTTCATTTAGGGGTTATTTTTACCCCCATTTCAAAAAATGGTGTCATTGGTAGCACTCATTTTTTCCAAAGTTAAAGTTACAAAATTTTGTAATCGTCATCTATAAAGTACAAATAAAAACCTTAAAATCAACCCCTAAAATAGGAGGTGGTGCTCGCAACATAACCTATTTTACTCAAGACCTCTTAGTAAATAAATCAACTTTCAACCAAGTGAGCTAGTGCAAAATATATAACAATTTTGATGAAGGAGGAGGTTTTTTTTTTAACTCTTTGCCTTGAAGTGTGTGCTTACCCCCCAAAACCTTAGAAATTTCAACATGGCCACACACAAGAAAACAAAATTTTGAAAAAAAATATTTTTCTGAACCTCAACAAAATTGGGATTATATCTCGGTTAGCATACCTTGAAAATGCGAGTTTTATCTATGTTTCTCATTTCTTGAGCTTGCATAAAGCACATAGAAAAGAGCATATGAAGAAAATAAAACACTTTCTGCTCTGTTTCTAATTTTTCGAGATTGCACAGAGTGCACATAAAGGAACATATTAACTCTATATTTTTTTAAAGGGCATATTTGAACTTTATAACTCCGAATCCGGATAAGATAGTCGCATATTAGGAAAATTGAAACCTTTTTGAGTGAAATAAAAATCATTTCCAACTGAAAGTAGTGCTCTGGACACAATGGAACAATTCTCTCATCTAAAAAATGCACAGAAATAGTAGAGCCCATAAATGTGGCAACACGGGTTCAAGATCTTGACCAACAATAGGAGCTAGTATTCAAACATGATCTGATACCATGTTTGATAAAACAGAGTATTCCCACATAGGAAAAATACCTTCAGTAATCGATCACACAACCAAATCAGATATCATAACACCAGTTGTTTTACGTGGTTAAAACCTTTGAAGAGGAAATAGTCCACAACCCCAACCAACATGGCCACTTGAGGAAATATATTAATGCAAAAGAAAGATATTTTACAAGAGAAATTCTCACTATTGATTATCAACAAATGACTCTCCATGCTCTTTAAATATATATTATGGACCAATCAAGGGTTAATCCACATATCAATATAGTCGTTAAGATAGAGGAGAATATGAGTCGTTGGATCACTCCATGTCTAGAACATATTGTGACTATCGGATTACATGACTACAAATGCAAACTAATGCATACTAAAGATACATACTAAGAAACACACTTTTACCTAAAGAAACATTAGACCAATTTGAATTTAACTAAATCCTAAGTGTTTAAATATCCCAACACTTATCATTCCAAGACAAAGCATATTGATGTGCAATACCATTTTGTTAGAGACATGGTTGAACATAACAAAATATTGTTGGAGAAGGTTGATATCTTGAATAATGTTGTAAATTCATTGACAAAGTATTTTAGTACTGAAAAGTTTTGTTGGTGTATAGAATCAATGAGCATTGTTGCCCCTAGAGCTGATTATATGAAAGCCTTCCCTTTGCCCCCATTTTTCAAAGAATACAACAAGTGGAAGAATGTTGGACATGTGTTGTACTATTTGTAGGTATAATTTGACTCATCCCATAGAAAAGGGGGTCTAGGGGGTGTGGAGGTGAATCCTTTGAAAGAAAAATTCGGGTTCGTTTTTGGTCTATTTTGTGCTTTTTTAGTCCATTGTAAACTAATTTTAGTTAAGGAATTAGGGTTGTAATCTAATCTAAGTTAATAAATTATGGTTTTGGATGCTATAAGAATACACAAATATTGTATCGTAACGATAAAGTTAATACAACGAGATAGGGAGAGAAGCAACTCTTAGTTAGGTTGGTTTTCACAGTTAAGGGTTTGAGGGTAAATTTTTGTCTATTGTGCATGTGCCATTGTTATTTCATGTGTTTTAGATTTTGTTAATATTGATTCTTGCACAAGTTTATCAAACTTTTTAGAAGATCATGGGAAAACACCGCAAGAGAATCTTTGAAGGATGAATGATTCATTGACAAGATTAGGCAGACCCATTTAGAAGTAGAAGAGACATTGGAGAGGTTCTAGGAAAAGTATAAGGCCTAACATGACCAACACATAATTGAGAAGACATTCAAGGTAGGGGATTGAATCTAGTTACATATGAAAATAAATAGACTATAGGGTCTTGGTAATAAAATCAAGGCTTTGTAGTATGGTCCTTTTGAAGTGTTGGAGTAGGTAGGTGATAATGCATATGGATTCAATTTGCCTCCATATATGCAAATTTACGTAGTAGTGAATGTGAAAATTTTGGAACTATTTGAGCCTTCCATGTTAGACCAGGAAATTGACAAGCAAATATTATCTACCATAAAGGGCTTAGCATCAAAAGTGCAGGCAAAGGTAGGAGAGGATAAAATTTTGTAGAATAAATTTAGAACAACTAGACATGGGCAACAAGAACTTTGACAAGTTGGATTAAAAGGACAACTTCTAGGCAAGGCCAAATGGTAAGTTAAGGAGAACGTTGAGGAGAAATTTCCTCACCTCCTTTAGTAAAATATTTTTGGGATGAAAATCCTCTTCAAATGAGAAAGTATGATCTCAAATGGAATATAATATAATTTTTCATCTATTTTGGTACATTATAAGTGGAAAAATTAGAGCTATTAACTTGTAGGGCCCATTTTAGGGGAATGTTCTATTTTGGTGATTTGGGGTAATGAAACTTTTGGAATCCATTTGGTGTTAAAGTAAATATGAAATTATAATGGTCAATTAGATATTATACATAGGAATTACTAAAGTCACTTCAAATTTAGTTTATTTTATTATTTTATGCTTTATTTTGCTTTAGTGTGTTTCTTGGTTTATCCCACATTCATAAAGTGGAATGAATCAACTAGCTAGTAACCATTTATAAGAATTATTCCACTTTCTCATTATTAATGCGATCTTGGTTTTCTTTATGTGTTCATGTTATCATTATATGGTATCAGAGGCCAACATTCTCGAAGTTGTATCAAAAGTCTTAGGCCTTTGAAAGACACGGTTTCCACTCTTGCAACTTCAACAGTTTGGGTGCCATGGATTTTGTGAAAGCGTGAAGACATAGGGATCAATGTTGATAGAGATGGATAAAGGGATTTCCATTGTGACACATCGAAGAGCCAAAAGGGTTTCAAATCATTCAAAGTTAGGATTGTTAGAATTTCGTTTTTAAAATCTAGGCTTAATATTTTTTGGTTTAAAGCCAAGTTCAAAATATTAAAAAATTGTATGGACTCAACCATACGATTGTACAACTATTGTACATGAGCCTCCATACATCCCAACCCCATGTGAGCCTCCATATGAAAAATTAAGTTGTACATGAACCATACGACTGTATAGATTGATCATATGGGGCAGTCGAATCAACCTAATTTCTTTAATTTCTTGACATTACAGAGTAATTGGAAGTAGTTTTGAGTTGTTTCTACTTGTATTTCTGCATAGATTTGTAGTTCAAGAAGAATTGGTTGTCGATTTATTGTTTTTCAGCACATCCATGTGGAAATTCACTGATTTGGTGTCAGTTTCTAGCAAATCTAATTGTTTTAGAGTTGTTTGAGAGCAGATTTGTCACGATCTATGTATTTTTTACCTGTTTGAGAGTAAATTTGTGGTTTATTGGGTTTCTTTTGAGTAGATTTTTCAAAACATGCATATTTTTGGGTAGATTTATTATAAATCTATGTTTTTTAGTGATATGTAGTTTCTATAATATATTAGAGCCAATATCCAAGTGTTTTTTTTTTCTACATTTTTTACTTGAATCTATGACATATTTACCTAACCTCATGTTGGAACGCAACCATAGGTTCTCTGGAAGGAACTATAATACATGCAATCAATGTATGTTGTCCATTTTTGTGTACAGGTGCTTGGTTGCTATTGTCCTATGTAATGATATCCGACCACAAGTTGCAGGTAAATACCCAAACAAGTTTGATGAGAAAGACAAAGAAATAGTCATGCTTCTTAAATTGTCCATGACAAGTGAAATGATTCTTGAGGTCCAAACATGGAAGACTTTAATAGAGATTTGGAAGCATTTGAAAGAGTTGCACGAGACTCCAAAAAAGGACAAAGAATTCTTCCTAAAGAATATGTTGTTTTCGATCACAATGGATGAGAGTGCATCATTACATGAGCATTTACTCAAGGCCAAGTATATGAGAGAACAATTGTCCACCATTGGTCAACAGATGGAAGAGGATGACATGGTGGTAATCAAACTAAAAATATTACCACGTTCTTGTGAGCACTTTATTGATATCCTAAACATCACCACTACAAATGTCGACTTGAAGTTTGATGAACTATTCAATATGCTCTTACAATAGTGTAGATGGAAGAAATAGTTCAATAAAAGCAATGAAACATAGGGTTTAGAATAAGGATTTGTATCCAACGTCAAAGGCAAAAGAAAACGGGAAAAGAATCACGGTCAAGACATTGGTGATTATTCAACCAAGAGACTGAAGACAATCACCTATCATTACAAAAGAACCACAACAGATACAAAAGCACCAACGACTGAATACAAAAGCACCACAACATATATATAAGAACAATATAGAAAAACACAACTTTATTATATCAAACTCTTGAGGTAGGGCAACACCATACAATGGATCATATTATGGAAGGGATCCTCTCCTGTTCACTTGCCTCTTCGAGGGATCTTCCTCCTATTGAGCTACTGCTCCAAGCACAATACTTCTCTTCCTCTATCATTACATTGCTTGAACCCCTTTATATAGTTCTACCCTCACCTAAGAACATTCTAGAGGAGGAATTTTCTAGAAGTAGAACCTTCTAAGAAGTCCTCTTACATTTATTGTATCTAACTACCATAGTGGGCCTTATTTAATAATATAGTGGACCTAGTCCACCTTACATTGAATGAACTCCACTATTATCACTATGGGCCCTCTAGCCCCCCCAACTACCTCTCTAGATACCTCACATTCCATCCCCCTTATGAAAGCGTTGTCGTCAACGCTTGATGTACAACCATATACTAGGGTCCCATGGATAATTGTGGACCATAATGCTGAAGAAGACTGAAGAACCAAGGTCCCATGTAGAAAGGAAATCCACCATGCTGAAGTAGTCCAACCACCATTGTAAGCCCGGGTCCCATGTCCAAATGCTCATGTGAACTCCCCGTGGAAGATTTTGGAACCCAATAACCAACTCCAAATGATGCTCCAAAGACTGACACCTATCATGTGGATCCAAATAAGAAGATCCATCCACATAGTGGAAAAGGGTCGTAGCAGAATCTGGAAGGAATAATACCATTGTAGAATATGCAGGATGGACACTGGTAATAATCATTGGCTCTCGATTTGTCACATTAATGCTCTCTACAGAATGTGGATTAGAGTCATCAAATAAAATATGAAAGTGGTTGTCATCCCAGAAATGACAACTATCCATATACCAATCATCACAATCGGCCTCAAAATCATACCAAGCATATATTTCTTGATTATATTCATCCCTGAGGATGTATTCCATAAGAAATCTCTCCTGCATGCTATCCAATGAACTACAAAGACTATTATTGAAGCCATCTGCAAGGTCATGAAATTTGTCATGCAATGTGTCACACAATGTGTCATACAATTGAGATTTGAATGCTTCAAGAATTTCTTTGAGGTTTTGAGAAGAAATAGCCATCTGAGCACCCTATGAACCCTTTGGTCCCGCAGCCATCACGAAAAAACTCAAAAATAGAACAATAAGTTACAACAGAAAATCGTGGTTTTTTCTGAAAAAACCCTAAAAAACTG
>JASDQU010101788.1:106888-126707 GCA_032191745.1 Picea mariana | reverse complement strand
ATCTTATGGATCCAGTCCTAGCTATGCTCCTTCAAGAGCCAATACTCAAATGAGTGCTTATTCTACTCATTATACCCCATCTGTGTATCCTTCATCCGCCATGTCGGTTCACTCCAACAATTTTCCCATGGAGGGTCCACATATATCCCCAGGTATTTCATACGGGGAGAATTAGTTTTACGGTTTGAGCTACCCTCTTCACGGAACCCCTTCACATGGGGGAAACATATATCCTCACTTAAATAATACTTATCATACCTTTGTCTCTTCAAAGAATTCAGTGATGATTATCGTACAAACCTCTTTGGATCAATTAGGTGAAATATACTACCTTTTCAGACAGGGAGAGGGGTTAAACTAGTACCCTTCTTGGCCTGCAATGTTTCAAAGTCAATCTTTCCTTGGACCTTGGTATCAAATTCCACAACCCACCGCTAGTCCAATCACTGCCAGTCATACTAAATCTCCATCATCAACCTCTTCCAGTCTTGTTGGAGATGGGTCGACGACCTCTATAGGTCATGTTGATGAATCGTACCCAACCACTGCTAGTCATGCTAGGGGCATCACTCTAGTCACCTCGAGTCATATTAATGTCACATCTCCAACCTCTATACATCATGTGGGAGATGACTCTCTCACTGCTTCCAATCACACTAAGAGCATGTCACTGTTAAGAACCAAAGACTGAATAAAAAAGCACCACAATAGATATACAAGAACAATA
Source organism: Picea mariana (assembly GCA_032191745.1). Taxonomy (NCBI): domain Eukaryota; kingdom Viridiplantae; phylum Streptophyta; class Pinopsida; order Pinales; family Pinaceae; genus Picea; species Picea mariana. The sequence goes on along the minus strand of JASDQU010101788.1, from coordinate 125,980 downwards.
TGAAAAATCTCTTTTATTACTATCAAACCCTTGAGGTAGGGCAACACCATACGATGGATCCTATTATGGAATGGATCCTCTCCTGTTCACTTGCCTCTTCGAGGGGGCATCCTCCTATTAAGCTACTAATACAAATAAAATATTTCTCTTCATGTCTCATTACATTGCTTGAACCCCTTTATATAGTTCTACCATCACCTCAGAACATTCTAGAGGAGGATTCTTCTAGAAGTAGAACCTTCTAGGAAGTCATCTTACATTTATTATATCTAATTACCCATTTATTATATCTAACTACCATAGTAGGCCTTATTTAATAATATAGTGGACCTAGTCCACCTTACATTGAATGACCTCCACTATTATCACTATGGGCCCTTTGGCCCCCCCCACTACCTCTCTAGCTACCTTACATTCCATCCCCCTTATGAAAGCGTTGTCGTCAACGCTTGATGTACAACCATATACTAGGGTCCCATGGATAATTGTGGACCATAATGCTGAAGAGGACTGAAGAACCAAGGTCCCATGTAGAAAGGAAAGCCACCATGCTGAAGTATTCCAACCACCATTGTAAGCCTGGGTCCCATGTCCAAGTGCTCATGTGAACTCCCCATGGAATATTTTGGAACCCAATAACCAACTCAAAATGATGCTCCAAAGACTGACACCTATCATGTGGATCCAAATAAGAAGATTCGTCCACATAGTGGAAAAGGGTCGTAGCAGAATCTGGAAGGAATAATATACCACTATAGAATATGCAGGATGGACACTGGTAATAATCATTGGCTCTCGATTTGTCACATTCATGCTCTCTACAAAAGGTGGATTAGAGTCATCAAATAAAATATGAAAGTGGTCGTCATCCCAAAAATGACAAATATCCATATACCAGTCATCACAATCCGCCTCAAAATCATACCAAGTATATATTTCTTGATTATATTCATCCTTGATGTCTACCATAATAAATATCTGTTGCATGTTATCCAATGAATCTTGAATACTACAGAAACTATCATTGAGGCCATTTGCAAGGTCATGCAATCTAATATCCAATATGTCATACAATTTGGATTTGGATGCTTCAAGAATTCCCTTGAGGGTTTGAGAGGAAATAGCCATCTTATCACCCTATGAACTCTTTGGTCCCACATCCATCACGAAAAAACTCAAAAAATAGAACAATAACTTACTGCAGAAAATCGCGGCGTTTTCCGGAAAAACCCTAAAAAACTGTTGAATTTAAAATGCTCATAACTTCACTTCCCGGACTTCGTTTCGACTGATTTTTTTTTTGAAATTGAGTGAAATTATGAGAGGAACTCAGATATGTAATTTTTTTGGGAAAATTCAGCGTCCATATGCTATAGAAATAAAAACAAATCGCACCGCCGTCCGCGGAAAAAACCCTGAAAATTGCAAATTTTAAAACTTCAATATATTGACTTCTCGAACTCCGTTTTGGACAATTTTTTTTTAAAACTTGGGTTTTTTTATGAGAGGAACTCAGATATACAATTTTTTTCTGAAAAGGTTTCACATAAATATACCAAAACGTTCTGGAATGTCGCGGCCCTCTTTTCTCTTCTCCGAAAAAAAAAATCTGCAAAAATAAAAAATATTTGCCCACAATGTCTGTCAAGGAAAGTTCTCTGATACAACATGTTAAGAACCAAAGACTGAATACAAAATCACCACAACATATATACAAGAATAATATGCAAAATCTATTTTATTACTATCAAACCCTTGAGGTAGGGCAACACCGTACAATGGATCCTATTATGGAAGGGATCCTCTCCTGTTCACTTGCCTCTTCAAGGGGGCATCCTCCTATTGAGATACTGCTCCAAATATAATATTTCTCTTCATCTCATTACATTGCTTGAACCCCTTTATATAGTGCTACCATCACCTGAGAACATTCTAGAGGAGAAATCTTCTAGAAGTAGAACCTTCTAACAAGTACTCTTACATTTATTATATATAATTACCCATTTATTATATCTAACTACCATAGTAGGCCTTATTTAATAATATAGTGGACCCAGTCCACCTTACATTGAATGACCTCCACTATTATCACTATGGGCCCTCTGCACCCCCCCCAATACCTCTCTAGCTACCTTACAGTCACCAACCATTGTGAATGACATTAGGGGCATTGAGAATCCTAGATGTCTGAGACGTAAGCCTAAATTCTTTTGCAAGACTTGCAAAGGAGATCACCTTACTCATTTATGTCCAACTACGACTGGGATACCATAAGCGTGGTTCTCACCTGAGGGCCCTTTGGGTTATGAAATATCTGTGGTTTCCACACACCATGTTTCCCATTTGATTGACATGGTAGTAATGCCACTCCAATCCTCTCCTGACCATACCCCCATTGTCAAGGGTGATTTTCCTCCTATCCCTTTTATCTCGCATCCTCTTAAACCTAGAATTGAAGAAGTGGTTGTACCAGTACAATCTCTGATCAGTCCAACTCTCCTTTTGGAGGGTGGTGCATCCTTCAACCATATTGTCAACATTCTTGAAAATGCTCATTCTGAACAAGAGAGAGTTCTACTCTCCCCGAGTACTCTCCCTTCAAGTCCTACAAAAATTCCCTTCGATTGGGATGGTCTTGTGGGGTATCCAATGCCCCCACCTATGTCCTTTCTAGTAAGAGACATTATCTGATATATTACGGAGACGATAACCTCCACTAGCACTTTATCCTCCTTGACTTGTAGACCTTTGGGTTTTCGCAAGCTTATGTTAGTTATTCGTAAGATATTGATATTCCATAGAAGTCTAGCCTGAGAGCCTTGGCCTCCTTTGTGAACTTCCACCTAGAAACTCCCAAGCGAGTCTGATTTAAGATCTTTTCCAATTCATTTTTATAAATAGCAAAAAATGTCGAGTGAACTTGTCTCTTTCACACTTGTAAATTAGATTTGAAAGGACGTCTATTTGGTACAATTTTACCCTTTTTCACACCAAGTAGACTAAAGTCATGAAAAATCACATTTTTTGGCGTTAAGTTGTGATTGCATCTCATCCCCTTGCTTGCAATATTGAGCCTATAGTCGATTCTCACTTTGCATTATAAACCATTTGTCTCAACAGTTTTTCATCCTCAACCAAGTAGAGCCTCATTTATATCCTTTGCAATTTGACACCCTATACCTAGGAGGGAACATTCCCTCGAGTGTTTGTCTCCCACATGCATCTCCTTGCATTGAGCATAGGTATGTTCCACTGTTGGAACTAGTTTTTCTTACTCGTGACACTCATTTCCTCCTTTGTATCATAACATTCATTTGTTTATGAAAAAACAAAAAAAATATGGGTGGGAAGGGAGTATTATCTTATATTGGCAGTAGTCATGTTGCCTTTGAATAGATAACAAAGTTATTGAGTCCATTTGTCATCATAATTTTGGGTTTATCATGGCCTTAGGAAGCTGAGCTTGTTACAGAGAGTCTTCTCTACTGACTAGTTACTCTTCCAGTCCCTATGGAGAATTTAATATATGCCTTCTACATCTCATAGTTTCATCATTGATTCTATGTTTTCAGAGTCTTCCATATGTCTCATGCTCTTGTTCAAAGAAATTATGTCAACCTGTGTCTACCATTTCTCAGAAATCTTGAATTTTCATGTCGGACATACCCTCAGTTTGTCTCAGAATCACATGATATTGTAGTCCTATCATGCACCTTGGTCATACTTTCATCATTGGTAGGTAACCTTGAACCCAACAGTCAACATTTCATCATCGGTCATTGTCTAGGTGGTTTCCCTTGTGTTTAATGGAAACACATCTATTCACACATTGGGATTTGTGTAGTGTCTTGGATTCCATTATCCTTATTGGTGGTTTCCTCACCTTTGTCAATAGTTTTTCTCATTGGTTGTTATTCAGAGGGTCTTTTTAGTGTATCGCTTGCAATTGGCACACACGAAAGAAGCATATGTTCGTTGGTTCATGAACATGTTATTCGTCTTATTTCCTCCAAATCAAGAAGCTCTTGCTTTGTACCTTGTGCTGAATGATGAGAGATTCCTTGATGCTCTCCTTTCAATGGGCCTCCTTCCATCTACTTCAGCTCATCTATTCTGGAAACGAGACATAGAGTCTTATGAGTACCTTGAGGCTTGCAGTCATCAGTGGCAGGTTCTCTTGCCATCGACAGTTGGGAATACCTCAATGTCTCCTAATCAATCGATTCTTAAGGTGTTTGACACTGACTCCTTTATTCACACTTGTAAGAATGTACTCGGTGCCTTGATACCTACTTTCATTATCGGTAGGTTGTCTCACGTTTGTTAACAATATACCTCAATGACCGGTAATCAAATGATGTCACATTGTGTTTGACCTCAAATCCTTTATTCACATGATGTAGACTTGCACATTTGGTAGATTATGTCGAAGACTTGAGGATATCAGTATGTGGCCGCAACTTTCCTGAGTTGTTGCTTCCTTTTCATTGGACCAATACCTATATGACTTCAGTGATCATGGGATATCATATTGTACTCCATTGTATACATATATCTTCAGATCACTTTTGAGATTGGTTCTACTGGGCCTTCTTCGTGACTATGACAACCTTTCGGATGTAACCACATTTGTATTTTCCTACTCATGGCCATGGAAAGTTGTTTGGTATATTTCCACATGGGTCTACAATGTAATTCAAATTGGCAACCATGTATGCAAAGTTAGTGCATAATGTAATGAGAAACTAGTTCTTCCAGCTAGTTCCCCATTGTTAGCACTGAGAGTCACCCTCAGATTGCGGGAGGATAAGCCTAGTACCCATTAGAGTTTTTTGTGGATGTTGGTTTTATATGAGTGGAGGTAAATGGACAAAACTCAATATATGAATGATGTTCAACACATAACTAGACAATAAATGCACAGGGAAGTGAGGGCCACATTAACTTTAGTCAGTGAATTGAATTTAAGTGTGAGCAGAGGGAAGACTTGAATGGATCCTCCACAACCCTTGAATGGATCCTCCATGCCCGCGTGTTTTAGCATAGTTTTCATAGAGAGATGAAAAGAGCTTGACTTCTATTAATTTGAAAATCTCAAATTTGATACATAACCAGAGAACAGTTTTGGCATAAAAACATTACAAAATAGGGAGCTCTGCTCAACCAATTGATGACCTTAACAAAATATTAAAAATCCCTACGTATACACAGAATTGTCTACAACCACTAGGGGATCGATCAAGCCACTGCATTCAAGGATTTTCATCCGATTCTTATTTGTCTTGCATGCATTCTTCTATTAGATGCGAGCTCGGATCAGTGTGGGCTTGCTGGGAAATTCGTCCTTGGAGAAACTTCAGACTGACAGTCTGCCTCCACAACCAGCTCTTCCATGCTTTCCATTTATGGAGTGAAATGAGGTTCCAACAAACACTCCATTTTCATTAACTACTTTCATCAAGAAGGGGATGAGGCTTAATGCCCCACAGACTATCATGTACTACTAGCAGCCCTTTAAGTTCACCTGATAATATTGAAATGATGATGGTTTCACTCTGTAACAAATGCGATCATTTTCGGCCTTTGGCACAGACCTTGTGAATTTTGCACCCTTTTCTGCATGTGAAATTGGGCCATGATCTGGTGCTTATCTCCAAAGGGCACTTCGAGATTTCTCCTTTCAGGGATTTTAATACTACTTGAAAACAGATTCCTCGATGCCCGATTGAAGAAATCACTGCTCTCAGATCGACAGTTGGATGTGCTATGCATCCGATGAATGCGACTTCTTCCTTGGAAACCTGAATCAAAGGATCCATTTGATGGGTGCTTACCTTTCTTTCAGGGCACACCTCCCAGGTGACCTCAGGCTATAACCCTAGGCCCAATTCTTGGACGCTTCATAACTTCATGCTTCGCGAGACTTGCGGCCTACTCCATGAAAAACCTTTGATCCATGAAATGGTGAATCGACTTATCTATCGCCACATTCCCCTTTGGATCATACTATCCAAATCCACTTCGTGCTTCACAAAATCTGCACCTTTCTCCATACAAAACCTTTGATTCACAAAACAACGAATCCGACGATCTGTTTCCACGTGTCCCTTTGAATCTGATGATCCAAATCTACTTCATAACTTCACTCTTCACGAAAGTTGTGCCTTGATCCATACAAAACCTTCGATTTGTGAAAAAATGAATCTCCTAATCTGTTGCCACATGCCCCTCTAGATTGGACGATCCAAATCCACTTCACATTTTGCGCTTTGCAAAATTTTCCCTTACCTTTTTTCAAAACTCCCGAAGTTCAATCCCATGAACCTCCATATCGGCTGCCACCTATCTCCTTGAAATTTATGACCCATATTGGACCTCTGCTCGACCTTTGATCTCAAGCCTTTGCCCCGATGCTAAACTTCAAGAAACTTTAGGATTATGAGTGCTCGCGAGCCTCTAATCCTATCTTCTGATGGATTTCCGTCGTTTAAGCTGATTTCACAAGTTAGCTTGATTCAAGTCCATATAAGACCACTCCAAGTGTTTTTATTTATGCTCATGGTTGTGTTCTGTGTAAATAAATACTTTGAGGACTGGCTGAGGGATCGGGAAAAAAAAATAATTAGTGACTGAGGTAAAGGAGATGGTTTTTCATCTCTAAGAAAATACAGAGAAGATTCAAGCCGAGACTTATTTTAGGTAAGAAAACAAAGGAAAACATGTCTCCTAACAAAAGGGGAAAGCAAAAAATGAATTTTCCAGTTGGGAAGGAAAAATTTAAAGACTTGTCCTGCGAAGGAGAGAGAGAGACATGGGAAGGACAAAGACTCAGGTATTATTGACACACACCTACGGCTCTTGATAACCCTATGTGATAACATTTGGCTCCAAAGGGGATGACATGCTCCCTGCGAGCTGCTAAGAATGCGCAGTTCCAGTGCCTTAGCTTTGGGTTATGGATTATATTATTCAAAGAAAAACAAAAATAAAATAGGAACAATATTTACAATGGTGGAATGCCAGATGAGGATTAAACAAAAAAATTCTTCAGAAAGTGCCCATTGATAGGGCCACCAAAAACTTTAGAGTCCTCCAGGTTCTGCAATTTATAAGTGTTATTTGAAAATACCTCATAAATCCTGAAAGGACCAATCCACAAGGCTTCAAACTTGCCATGTTTTTTTTTTCTTGTTTGGGGGCATATCGCTTGAGCACCAGATCCCCCGAATGAAATTATTTCTTGCTTGCACTCTTGTCAAAGGCTTTATTTATTTTCTGTTGATGATGTTGTGCTTTATCAAGCAGTTGCTCCCTGGGTTGTTGCACTTCTACTAGTTGCAATATCCTCCTGACCATGTCATCATGTTCTCCTTGGTAGTCCTAGAATAATTTTTCCACAGGAAAAGCAAGTTGAGCAGGAAAAATAGCCTCGGCCCCATACACCAACTGAAATAGAGAAATGCCAAGTGACCTTTTTTTTGTAACTCTGTCGACCCATAATTCAAACTTCAACTTTCAATCCCAAGCTTTCTTGTTGTCTTCCAATAGTCTTTTGATGATGTTTATGAGGCTCTAGTTAGAAGATTATTCCAGACCATTTCCTTGAGGGTAGTAGGGGGTAGAATGGATCAATGTAGTCCCATATTGCTCATAGAAAGTGATTAATGGTTTGGCCCTGAATGAGGTAGCATTCTTTGTAACAATCCTTCTTGGAAAACCGAATATGGACATGATATCCTAAAGGAATCTTATGATTACCTTGTGGTAGGCATTACTTGTAGGGATGGCTTCTATCCATTTGGTGAAATAGCCAGTGGTAGTCAAAATCCACCTATGTTGGCCACTTGAGGCTAGGTGAATTTCTCCAATGAAGTCGAGACCCCACTGCTGAAAAGGTCTAGAAACTTCCACAGGCTGCAAACGAAAATATTTGAGCTGCTGCTTTCCAGCAAACTTTTGACACTTGACACAAGCTCTTACATTTGCACAGAAGTTAGAAAAAAGGTCGGGCCAAAAATACCCAGCTCAAAGGATTTTATAAGCTGTGGTCCTCCAGAAATGATGGCCCCCACATGAGCTGTCATGAAAATTTGTCATAGTTCTTTGAGCTTCTTGTGGGTGTAGATACCTCAACAGGACTCCCAACGGATCCTTCCAATACAAAACTTGATCGATGATACAATATTTGATTGCTTTGAGTTTCAAAGCTCTCACCTTGTTTTTATCCAAACCATCAGGTGGCTTCAACTTTTGCATGAAGTATATGATATGTTTATACCAAGTGTATTTTTCCAATTTGAATATGACATGAGAGTCGCCATCAATGATCTCATTTTGCTGAATTTTTGAGTCTGTGTTCATGAAATTAACCCCCAATGCCTTGCAATTTGATTTAGCCAGTAGCCTGGATAAACCTTGGCCCTTTACCAATTTGGTGGGTCTTATTTCCAGATCGAACTCTAATATTTTGGCAACCCACCTACTACTTTTCCCATCTATATTAGGCTAGATCAAGATCTATTTTACTGAGGCATAGGGGACATATGAAATAATCTTCAAATGTAGGACATAGATTCTGAAAGCCTTGAGAGATTTGACCAAAGCATATTCATGCTTCTCCATTATGTCATATCTCACCTCTGCATCCCTTAATGATCTGCTAAAGAAGGAAATAGTATGCTCTAACCCTTTCGAATTTTTCTGTAGAAAAACAACAACTAATGTATTAGACAAAGAAAATGAAAATATCATAAATTCCTTTGAATAGTCAGGACTGACAAGCATGGGTGCTTTATTCAAAGCTTTCTTAATATGGTCGAAATAATTTCTGGACTCAGCAGTCCACTTTAGGTCATTCCCCTTTTTAAGCATGTCTATAATTTTCTTAACTACCTCAACAAAATTATAAATGAACCTCCTCAAAAAGTTGATTTTACCCAAGAAAGACTAAACCTCTTTCTTAGATATGGGAAAGGATAATGTCTGGATGGCCTCCAATCTGCTCAGATCAATTTTTACTCTATATGTTGACACAATATGCCCCAATAATTTACCCTCTTCCATAGCATATAAGGATTTCTTGGGATTGAGGGAGAGACCGAATCTTTTGCACTTCAGTAAGAATTTGTTCAGATGATGGCAATGCTCTTTATCATATTTTGAGAAGACAATAATGTCATCTATATAGATGACTAAAAAGTTGTCTCTTTCTCCGATGAAGGTGATGTCCATGGCTCGCTGGAAGGCTTCTCCTTCATTCATCAATCCAAAGGGCATTTTGGCATACATGAATGTGCCCCAAGGAGTAGTGAAGGCTATCTTTTCTCTATCTTCAGGAAAGACAGATATCTAATTGTTGTCGAAGAATCCATCAATCATAGACATCCTATATGAACTAATCACCCTATCTAGAATGTGCTCCATCTTTGGCAAGGGGTAGTTGTATTTTTTGGAGCTGATGTTCAAATTTATGAAGTCGACACATAGCTTGATTTCTCCATTATTTTTCCTCATAGGAACCAAATTAGCCACCCATTCTGAATACCTCAAGGGGATAATGATATGAGCATCCAGTAGCTTATTTACCTCCCTTTTCATAATAGGCAACAACATGGGGTTTATATATCTGAGCTTCTTCCTAAAAGGTTTGGCCTCTTCTTTCAAGGGAATTTTTTGTTCCATGATGTTGGTGTCATATGTTCTTAATTCTTCATATTTCCAAGAAAAAACATGAACAAACTCCCTCACAATTTTGACATAATCAACCCTTTTCTCTTTGGACAGTCTCCTAGACAGCTTGACACATTTGGGATCTTTCTCTGTTCCCATATTGGATTCTATCACATTAGTCGATTCAGTTGATCCTTCAACCTTTACAGCGACATCATTTCTGTCAAATAGTCTCTCCAAAGGGACAAGCCCTTTCAGAATATGGTTTCTAGGTAGCTGAACAATATGATGGTTTGCGATTTTATTGAAAAAAACATCAACATGAGGGATTTCTTAAGCATACTGATCCTGATCAATATGCATATCGGAAAATTCATCCACATTGTCCAGGAACTATTTTATCTCAATACTATCCTCAAAGACCTTCCAATATTTGACATTGTCAGGAATTGAGGGTCTATATTTTATATCGACCTCATACTTGAGTTTGGGGGGCAAAGGGATGTTGAAATTACTTGTTGATACCACGAAGGAATCCGCCACAGAGTTTTCCTCCCTTGGAACAAAAGAGATATTAAAATCCAGGAAGAAACTATCAATCATATCCCAGACTTCATTTCTATAGGCTCTCAACCTTGGGTTCTTATTCTGATACATATTTTTAACTTGATGAACAACCAACTCAGTGTCTCCAAACACTGTTAGTTCCCCAATTTTCATGTCTTTGGCAGCTCTCAAACCCAATACAAGAGCCTCATATTCTACCACGTTGTTTGTTGTTTCAAATTCCAACTTGCAAGACAAAGATATGGTCTCTTGAGTTGGGAAAATGAAAACTATCCCAGCCCCAACACTCTCCCTCGAAGAACATCCATCAAAAAACATTTTCCAAACAGAGTTATTGGAAAGAGGATATTGACAAGAAGTGACGAGATGCTTTCTGATTTCCATAGGTGATTGAGTACCATCAGTGAGTTGTAATATAGTGGTCCCCATCTCAGTTTCTACGTTGAAAATGGGGTGGTTGGTCAGATTTTCTTCGTCACTTATGATTTACGTGAGCTGCGCTTCTTTGTAGATCCTTCTTTGTTCACCTCGAAACACTAGAATAGTGGCATATGAAAGGTCCATCTGCAAGGTCCCCCCCAGTATCTTTATCTAATATCTAGACAGGACCATCTCGAACTTAGGGGGAATGTTGGCAACTACGATGTCCATGACCATGATTTTCATTGGAAACTGGAGAAAAGATACAACAATTCTTTGATAACCCCAAGGAACTTCACCTTCCTGGAGTCAAATGAATACAGGTCATTATAAGTTTTTGTAACCTCCAACCTGATCTCTTCCATGGAAATATTAGGCATAATATTGTGAGATTCCCTTGAATCCATCAAGAAGTTTTGCAACACCTTATCATGGATGTTCAATGAAGTGTAGAAAGGAGGGGAGGAGTCATCTCTATATTCCATTAAAGGTCCCAGTATGACAACAGGATTTTCATCTTGGAGATTGACTATTGATTGAGTCAGTGGAATGAGATGAAGGTTCGAGCGGTAACATTTTGGAGAGGTGCCTCTTGAAGTACTCATGCTTGACTAACTCCAACAGAGGAACAAGGAACCTAATATTTTGAATCTCATGCTCAAATCTCAAAGAGGAGGGAGGCTTCAAAACCTCCTTTATTCCTAGGACAGAGCTTTTGACCTGTGGTGGGGGTTTTTGTGTCTCCCTTTCTTTCCTGTTAGCTGTCGTACTCTTAGTAGGATTCTCTTATCTAATAGGCTGATCAAGACTGTCAGGATTTCCTTCTTTCTTCTTGGACCCGAGGTTGTATTATTTGGATCATTGTTGGTCATTTCCCCTTTACTCAGCTCATTTAGCTGACTCTTCATATGTAGATTGGGTTAAATGAGGAAATGAGGAGGTGTCTCCAAGACAATGGATTTCAAGATCAACATCTTCTTCCTCTCCTTCTTCATTAGTAAAAGGGTTATTTGGGAGAGGAGCTTGGATTCTCTGATCATCCCTATCCCTACTTATTTGATCTCTTTGGATGATCTAAGGGGCATTGTTTGGTCTTTTGAAGATGCCCATATTATCAACATTTTGGGGATACCCATAGATCTACTTTACCTCCAATTTCAACCTTTCCACCTTAGCATAAAGTGATTTTACCAACCTGACCATTTCATCTTCTAGAGGGTGGGCAACAAGGAACTCAGAGGTTGATGCTTCAGACTTACCTCTTCTCTTGTCTTTATCATATTTACTCTTGATTTTGTCTACTGCCAGTAGATTAGATTCTACTTCAAGGGTTGCATCTTGCATATGAACCAACAAGGTGACCCTTCTCTCTCTCAATAGGAGAAAAAACTCGGGGTCAAAATCACTAGCATAAGTAATCTTGGTAGAGGTTTTAGTAGGTTTTATTTCAAGGGGAATCTTGTTATACATCTTATTGAATATTTTTGATAAATCTGAAACAAATCCCCCTTCTTTCCTCTTAAGCACCCCAAACTCTGTAATATAATAAAGAAAATATATTTTTATCCCCACAATGTCTTAAGCATGCATCATATAGGGCTTCTATCCCATCAATATATCTAGGAGCCAAGCCCCTAAACCATCTCCTAGACTCACCATCAAGGCTATAAACAAAATATCTCATCCATACATCTTTATTTACAATGACACGATTATCTGCAAACCTGTAAAAGGTTGCAAGGTGTTCCTCTGCAGTTATTCTTTCCTCCCCCGTGAACTTGGGAAACTCCTTAAGGTAGTCAGTGTCTAGGAGAGCATTCATAGGCTGAGGTAAAACTAGAGGGGCATATCTAGAAACCAATATCTCAACCATTTTGTTCCTAGGAGGATTATCACTTGCCATTGGGACATGAACTGGAGAAGAACCAGGAGAAGATGGAGCTAGGGCAGGTACTACTGTAGTTTTTCTTTGGGGAGAAAAAGGAAACTACTAAGTTTTGAGGAGAAACGCTATAGGGCTCAAGGGGACATAGGTGTCCCCTTTTGTAAATGCAACAACTCTAATAGGGGGAGGATTAGTAGAGCCTATAGTGGGAAAACATTTTGAGGTCCTGGGTCTAAACCACTTCCCAACTTTAGGGGAAACAGTGGTGTCAAATATTTCTCCTTCCAAACCAAGACTCATATGGGAGAAATCAGTAGGAAAACTCCCAAAATTTAAAATTTTTGAAACTCCAACAGATGGTATAATAGGGGAATTAGAAGCAACTACTAGATTTTTTAAAGAAGGATTATGTAAATTACCAAAATCCCCTGGTACAACAATTGATGTACCTTCTTGAGAGGTCTTTCCTTTTTTGATAATTTTCTCTGGCTCAGCTTCAGGTGTTGCTCAATGAAGCTGCAAAGTAGACCTCGTGTGTCTGCTTTTGGGAGCCACAACTGAAATAATGGAGTCTGTAGGTGCAGGTTACAATCTCCATGTCACTAATATCTGATTCACCTTCAGAATCATAATTTCTTTGTCGTTCTTAACCGGGGAAATGTCTTCAATTCGTTCGACGACAACAACGCCATGAATGTTAGCACTGACAGTCACCCTCAGATTGTGGGAGGATAAGCCCAATACCCATTATATTTTTTGGTGGATGTTGGTTTTATATGAGTGGAGGTTAATGGAAAAAACTCAATATATGAATGATTCTCAACACAGAACTGGACAATAAATGAATAGGGAAGTTAGGGCCACATTAACTTCAGTCAGTGCATTGATTTTAAGTGTTAGCAGAGGGAAGACTTAGTGAGAAAGGTGAAAAAGACTGCGATGGGCATCAGGATTACAAGGAGCTTGGAGAGGAAAAAATTAGACTCAATATCACTCTCAAGCCCAAGTTTCAGAAACTCAAATATGTCAAAAAAACATAGTAACAACAACACAATGATCAAACCTACATCACAATGCAGCTACAACAACTCGATTGTATCCTCCATGCCTGAGCCATTCAATGTAAGAGGGAAAAAGATAATAGGGGAGATGACTAAAACTGGTCATGATACCGCTGTAATCAAACCTACATTACAAAAACATAACAACCCTCGATTGGAAACTCCATGCCCGAGTACAGTTTTTACAGAGAGATGAAAAGGGGCTGACTTCTATTAATTTGGAAGTCTCAAATTTGATACATAGCCAGAGAATAGTTATGGCATAAAATCATTACAAAATAGGGAGCTCTTCTCAACTAGTTGAGAACCTTAACAAAATATTAAAACTCCCTACTTATACACAAAACTGTCTACAACCACTAGGTACTTGATCAGGCCACTACGTTCAAGGATTTCCATATGAGTCTTCTCTATCAGACTGTGCAAGCATGCTTCTATCAGACGTGATCTCGGATCAGTATGGGCTTGCAGGGAAATTCGTCCTTGTGGAAACTTCCGACTGACAGTTTGCCTCCACAACCAACTCTTCCATGCTTTCTATTTATGGAGCATAATGATGTTCCAACCACCACTCCATTTTCATTAACTACTTTCATTGGTAAGGGGATGAGGCTTAACGCCCCATGGACTATCATGCATTGCTAGTGGCCCTTTAAGTTCACTCGATAATCTTGAAACTGTGATGGTTTCACTTTGTAACGAACATTGGCATTTTTGGCCTTTGGCGCAGACCTTGTGAATTTTTCACCCTTTCTTGCATGTGACCTCAGGCCATGACATGACGCTTATCTCCAAAGGGAACTTCGCGATTTCTCCTTTTAGATATTTTCATACTACTTGACAATGGATTCCTCGATGTCCGATTGATGAAATCACCGCTCTCAGATCAATGGTCAGATATGCTATGCATCCGATGACTGCAACTTCTTCCTTGGAACCCCAAATCACAGGCTCCATGCAATGGGAGCTTACCTTTCTTTATGGGAACACCTCCCATGTGACCTTAGGCTATAACTCTGGGCCCAATTCCTGGGCACTTCGTGAGACTTGCACCCTTATCAATGAAAAACCTCTGATTCATGAAATAGAGAATCTACTGATTTGTTGCCATGTACGCCATTGGATCGGATGATCCAAATCTACTTCGTAACTTCACGCTTCAAAAAACCTATGCCTTGCTCCATACAAGACCTTCGATTCATGAAACAACAAATCCACTGATCTATTGCCATGTACCTCTTTGAATCAAACGATCTGAATCCACTTTGTAACTTCATGCTTCACGAAACTAGTGCCTTTCTCCATACAAAACCTTCGATTAGTGAAACAGTGAATCCGCTAATCTGTTTCCACGTGCCCCTCTGGATCGGACAATCCAAATCCACTTTTCATTTTGTTCTTCATGAAATTTTCCCTTGCCCTTTTCCAAAACTCTCGAAGGTCAATCCCTCAAACCCCCGTATTGGCTGCCACCTGTCTCCTTCAGATTTATGGCCCAAATTGGACCTCTGCTCGACCTTTCATCTTGGGCCTTTACCCCGTCACTAAACTTTGAGCAAGTTTTTGATTACAAACGCTCATGATATGATAATCTGATCTTCTTAGGAATTTCCTCCGTTGAAGATGATCTCTCTTGTTATCTTGATTCGAGTCCATATTACACTACTCTATGTGTTTTTCTTTGTTCTCATGGCTGTGGCTTGTGTAAATAAATACATGGATGACTGGATGAGGGCTAAATAAAATAGAAGAATCAGTGACAAAGGTAAAGGAGATGGGTCTTCATATCTAGTGAAATACATAGAAGCTTTGGACCGAGACTTATTTTAGGTAAGACAACAAAGGAAAAGAGGTCGCCTAACAAAAGGGGCAAGCAAAAAATGACTTTTCCAGCTAGGAAGGAAAAATTTAAAGACTTGGCATGTGAATGAGAGAGAGAGACATGGGAAGGACAAAGACTCAGGTATTATCGACACACACCTACAGCTCTTGACAACCTTATGTGATAACACCCATCACTCCAGTTCTGGGTTTTTTATAATGTATTTCGGCCATCAAAGATACTCCTCTGACCTCACACATTAGGGGGCATCTGTTATAGCAAGATTTTCCTCACCCTATGCAATCTTTCACATAAGGCATTTTTTCCATTTCCCTATGCAGAGTTTTCATCCATTTTTACAAATGCCAGAGCTAAAAAATACATTTTTTCCACATGTACGCACCTTGCCTACTATACAACATGTGTATATGCAGGTTGCACCACTATAGCCTATGTACATCGATATTTGTGCCCAAAAATGAAAAATGGTGTCAGGTTTGCATGTCACCACAAGAGATCTATGATCTTTGGCCTTCCATATACTAGAAAAATTCTGAATTGACCCTTTAGTTCCATTTGAAGACTATAAATTGGCCAATTCTGAGCTATGGAAATAAGGAGAAAGAATTCATCTTTGAGAGCAAAGTTACTGTGGAGAAATTATTTACTTCATATTGAGTTTGCATCCCTTTGTCCTTTAAGTCTGAACATAGTGTTCAGTGCCCAAGCTCTTCCATTATTGATTGAGAACTTCATTGTCTCTCTTCTATGAGCTTGCCTTTGGTGGAGGCCCAACTGGAAGGAACATAGTTTCTTGGTTCTGAACTGTGCCGACACGGAAGTCTATAACTTTTTCACTTCTACTCATCATATATTAATAGAAATACTCTCTTCCCATCCAATTGATATCTCACAAATATTTGAATTATTATCCATGGGAGTAGTTGTTATGTATATTAATGGATTATGATATCTAATATGCTAACATCATATATTATCACCATATGATTGCTTTTCTTGGTTGTTGAGAACCAGTTGCGGGTATATTTCTTTGGGTCAAGTGCTCAATGGTGGACTTCATCGAATGTCTAGATGAGGTAGGCCTTTTGTCTTGTCTCACTAGAATATTTGTTTATATAACATACTTGAGGATATAGTTGATTTATGTAGTCATTTTCGTCTATTGTGGTTTACCTTAGCCATAGAGAGATTTTCCTCATAACATCTCCTACTTGTTGTTTTCTTTGCATACAAGGAGTTACAAGGTTACATATTCAACAAAAGGAATCAATGCCCATGGATCCTCTACACCAAGAGAGATTCTCAGTGCTCATAGATTTTTTTAATGAATCTTCAACAATCTTCAAAGCTTCCACCTTCATCAACAAAACTTTATTTTCTACAACCATGTCTCTCAAAAAGTGATATTTAATATCAATATGCTTTGTCTTTTGATGATAAGACAAGTTCTTCACCAGAAAAATTGCACTCTAAATGTCACAATCTATCCTTATAGCTCGTTGTACCAACCCAATACTTCAACACAATCTTTGTAACCATAATGCTTCCTTACTTTCATGAGTGGCTTCCATGTATCCAACTTCTGTAGTTGAAAGTGCCACTACAACCTCTCTTTTTCTCATCCAATTGATTGCTCCTCTAAACAAGTTAAACACATACATGTTTGTAGATATCCCACGATCTAGATATCTAGCCCAGTCTACATTCAAAAATCCATGTATGTCCAACACTTTGTCTAATCCTATTCTTCCTTGGTAACACACTCCATAGCTAGAAGTGCTACACAAATACATGAAAATCCTTTTTATTGTTGTTCAATGCCCCTTCCTTAGTTTTGACATATATCTTCTCAAAACTCCCACTACATGTGCAGTATACAGTCTAGTACATACCATTACATACATCAAACTTCCAGCTTCACTTGCATATGGAACATGAGACATGTCCTCCTCCTCTTCCTGTGTCTTGGGACACTAATCCCCAGATAAATTTACACCAACAGGAATAGGGACCTTGACCGATTTACATTCCGATATATTAAACTTATGCAATATTGTCTTGAAATATTTTCTTCGATTTAACCAGAGTTTCCCCTTTTCCCGATCTCTTTTAATTTCCATGCCCAAAATGAAATTTTAAGCACCAAGATCCTTCATTTCAACTTTATAGAACAACTAACTTTTCACATCCTGGATAATATCCTTGTTGTTTCCTATCATCATGTCATCCACATACAAGGACAAATAAATTAAATGATCACCAATTAATTTAAAATGCACACAATGATCCTCTTTGCTTCTTGTGAAGCCAAGTCCCATCATATAAGTATCAAATTTTTGATACCACATCCTTGGTGATTGTTTTAAACCATACAGGGACTTTTTCATCTTGCATACCAGCTCCTTATTTCCCTTCAAAACAAATCTTTATGGCTGCTTCATATAGATTTCTTCTTCCATGTCCCCATGTAGGAATGTTGTCTTCACATCCATCTGTTCTAATTCAAAATAAAATTCAACAAAAACAAATAACATAAATCTTATAGAAGTTAACTTGGCAATAGGAGAAAAAATCTCACCAAAATCAATTTTCTCAACTTGGGAATAATCCTTTGCTACTAATTGAGCTTTGTATTTCTCCACTTTTCCTTCTGCGTTCAACTTCTTTTTAAACACCTATTTACTACCAATGGGATTTATTCCAGTCAACAACTCCACTAGATCCCAAGCCTCATTATTATAAAAGGTTTCCATTCCTTCATCCATGGCCTTTTTCCAAAGATTTTCAACCTTTGAATCCATTGCCTCCCTTACAGTTCTAGGATCATCATCAGTAATAGACAAATAAAAATTTGAATGGAAATAATATGGATTATACGTTTCTAGTAGCCTTCTTTTTCAAACCAATCTCCTTAATACTAGAGTATGAAGATATGATTCTTCTGATTCATGTTCTTCTATAGAGTCTGATTCATCATCCTTTAAATCAAACTCTAGTTTCTCGGGTTCTTCCTTACTTGGTAGGACTTCATGTTTAAAAAAAATCCTTCATTACTCTAAATATGACATCTTGGCTATACACAACCTTCTTAGTTTCTGGGTTCCATAGATTATAACCTTTGATACCATCTTTATACCCAATAAAGATACCCTTTGCATCCTTCTTATCTAGATTACTCCTATTTTCCTTTGGAACATGAACATAGGCCTCACAACAAAATACCTTGAGATGTGTGAGAGAATGTTTCTTACCAATCCATACCTCTTGTGGAGTCTTGTCATATAAAACTGATGAGGGTGATATGTTGACCAAGTAACATGTAGCACCCACTGCCTTTGCCCATAATTCTTGCCCTAACCCGGCACCACTGAGAATGCACCTTACTTTTTCCATCAACATCCTATTAATCCTTTATGAAACTCCATTATTTTTAGGTGTATATGAAGTATTCTTGTTCATTCCTATACCACACTTCTTACATAATTCTTCAAATTCATTCCTATAGAACTCTCCGCCATTATCTATCCTCAACACCTTAATTATTTTCTTTATTTGATTCTCAACAAGAGACTTAAACTCTTTAAACCTGTCAAATACTTCAGATTTCTTCCTGAGGAAATAAATCCAATTTTTCCTTGAGAACTCAT
>JASDQU010101788.1:71015-98080 GCA_032191745.1 Picea mariana | reverse complement strand
TATACCTTAAAGTTCTGTAATGTCGCGGCCCTCTTTTTCTTCTCCGAAAAAAAATCTGCAAAAATAAAAAATATTTGCCCACAATGTCTGCGAAGGAAAGTGCTCTGATACCACTTGTTAAGAACCAAAGACTGAATACAAAAGCACCACAACAGATATATAAGAACAATATATAAAACACAACTTTATTATATCAAACCCTTGAGGTAGGGCAACACCATACGATGGATCCTATTATGGAAGAGATTCTCTCCTGTTCACTTGCCTCTTCGAGGGGGCTTCCTCCTATTGAACTACTTATCCAAACACAATACTTCTCTTCCTCTCTCATTACATTGTTTGAACCCCTTTATATAGTTCTACCCTCACCTAAGAACATTCTAGAGGAGGAATCTTCTAGAAGTAGAACCTTCTAAGAAATCCTCTTACATTTATTATATTTAATTACCTATTTATTATATCTAACTACCATAGTGGGCCTTATTTAATAATATAGTGGACCTAGTCCACCTTACATTGAATGACCTCCACTATTATCACTATGGGCCCTCTAGGCCCCCCCACTACCTCTCTAGCTACCTTACACTCTTACAATAGTGTAGATGGAAGAAATAGTTCAATAAAAACAATGAAACATAGGGTTTAGAATAGGGATTTGTATCCAACGTCAAAGGCAAAGGAAAATGGGAAAAAGAATCAAGGTCAAGACATTGGTGATTATTCAACCAAGAGCCTGAAGACAATCACCTGTAATTAATGTTGCAAGGTGGGCCATATGAAGAAGCACTAGAGAAATAGGTCGGATTATAAAAAAACCAACCAGGGAGGGTCTTAGAAGAACGCTCATGTCACAAAACATATAGAGGAGAAGGAGTCAACCTTATTTGCATTCATGGACAAGAAGCAAGCTGGTCAACATAGGTCATTTGTTTGGTACATTGATTCAAGTGAATCATGACACTTCACCAACAAGTAGGACTTGTTCATAGAGTACATTTTTTATTCCTCAGAGGATTCAATGATCTTCGATGGTCATAGTAATTGGCAAAGGGAATGTGTATATTTCCTTTGGACAAAAAACATTGATTTTCCTCGATGTGTATCATGTGCTAGGTATGAATCTTAATTTGTTTTTAGTGAGTCAAATTATGAGGCACTACACCCATTTAGATGTCAATTTTATCAATCACAAATGCTATATAGTTGACCCAATGACCAAGAAGACTATTTCTCTTGGTTTGGAGGATCATGGACTATTTAGATTGGTTGATATTGGACATGCCAAGGAACATGCATAGGAAGCCAATGGTGCATTAGAAATCACTACACTTTGGAATTAGTGGTGTGGGCCCTTAACTTTACCTACCTCTCTCAGTTGGCTTGAGATAATTTGTTATATGGAATTCATAATACTCAACAACATATTCAGGGTGTGTGCAGAGCTTGCAAGACAGGGAAGCAACATAGGGTGTCATTTGATGGAGGAAAATCTTGTTGAGTGAAGATAATCCTTCAGTTGGTTCAGGTAGATGTTTATGGACCAATGTACATGAAATCCATCATCTGTGCCAATTATTTCCTTCTTTTTTTTATGACTATAGTAGGAAGACGTGGGTATATTTTTAAAAATAAAATCTAATGTGTTTCATGAGTTTCAAAAGTTTAAAGCCTTAGTAGAAAAAGATTCAGGTTGTCACATTACCACTCTTAGTTCTAATAATGGAAGGGAACTCTATTCCAAAGAGTTCAATAAATTTTGTGCTAAAATTGGGATCAAAAGACAATTTACTACACCTTACACTCCACAATAGAAAGGAATGGTTGAGAGGTGGAACCACACAATCACATAGATGACTAAGTGTATGATGAAAAACTGTGTGTTTCAAATAGGTTTTGGGCTCAAGTAGCATTCATATTAGTATACCTATTGAATAGATCTCTGAGGATGTCAGGTAAGTAGAAGAATCCAAAGCAATCATGGTCTGGGAGGAAGCCCAAAGTTAGTCATCTTAATGTTTTTGGTTCTGCTTCTTATGCATGGATTCCAAATGAAAAGAGAATCAAGTTAGACCCAAAGAGAAAGAAACTAATGGTCATAGGGTATTACAACAACCATTAATCCTACAAATTGGCTTGATGTTAGCAACAATTCTTTTACCTTCAACAAATATGTCATAGTTTATGAGGAAGTTGGACCTTTCCAGACTTTTTCAAAGATCAAAATTCCAAAATAGTCACATGTTTCCGCTAAGGATTTAAGTGTCAAACTTCCGGTAGATCCACCTAAAAGGGAGGATGATTCTGAGCATGAGGAGTTTCCGGGGTCTAATAGAAGTAGCCCAGATCATGGTGACAACTTTGATAGAGAAGAACCCAAGAAAATACCAAATTGGTGGCACAACACCATTGGAGATGTTTAGACAAATGAAATTATCAAGGGATGATCATCGAGAAACAATAGTAAGAAACCTAATATTGTCAACTCTTATCTAATGGCCAATGTTAAGGAAGTATATGAGACACAAGTGTTTGAGGACATAAAATAGGGACCTCAATGGGAGAAGCCCATGACAGTTAAACATGAAATTTTTATGAAAGATCGAACTTGGGATCTCACAGCTCTTCCATTAGGGAAGAAACCCATTGACTACAAATGGGTGTACAAGGTCAAGTACAAGGTATATGGTACACTTGACAAGTACAAGGTAGGTTTTGTTGCAAAAGGGTTCTCTCTATGAGAGGGAATTGAATATGAGGAGAAATTTTCTCCTACAACAAATATGAGCACCATCTAATTAGTTGTAACCATGGAAGGATAGTTTGGTTCGAAAATCCATCAGATGGATGTGAAGATTTCCTTCTTTAATGGATATTTGGAGGAAGAGGTATACATGTATCAACCATATGGGTTTAAGTTTCCAGGAATGAAGAATCTTGCAGACTTAAGAATGCTCTATATGGTCTAAAGTAGGAACCTCAAGCATGGTACATTAAGATTGATAGGTACTTGGAAGAACAAGGGGTTCCAACAGATTCCTTCAAATTCCAATATATACATCAAAAGTGTTGGTAATGATATCATCCCATTATTCATTTATGTAGATGACATCATTATTACAGTTAGTGAGTCAAATTCTATTTGGAATGAATGATCTAAGCCTCCTACATTACCATCTAGGTGTTTTGGCAAATAGGTAGCAACAATTTTGTGTCACAAACAAAATATGCCAAAAGTTTGCTTGATAGGTTTAGAATGATAAATTACAAAATCTTGTCTACACCTATGGAGAAAGGGCTAAATATTTCAGCCAAGACCAACTCTGACGTAGTTAATGAGTCAGTCTATAGGAAACAAGTGGGGAGATCTATATATCTTACCACCACTGGACCAAATTTAATTTACATTGTGAGCTTCATTTCCAAATTTATGACAACGCCGAAGGTAGAGAATTGGACTACAAAAAAGAGAGTGTTGAGATATGTAAAAGAGACACTTGAATTTGGCATTCTGTACTGTAGAAGAAAATCCCTAGGCTATGTGGGTTTACATATATAGATTGGTTAGGTTGTGTGGATGATATAAAATAAACATTTGGATATGTTTTCAGCCTTGGAATGGGTGTAGTCACATGGACCAATAAGAAACAACATGTAGTATCTTTTTCATCGGAAAAATAAGAATATTGAGGACCAATGAAAGGAGCATGTGAGGCAGGTTGGCTCAAAAGAATGTTTCAAACATAAATATGCAATAGACAAAGTCAACACCTCTACTCTATGATAATCAAGGGGTGCTCAAAGTAGAAAAGAACCTAGTCTTCCACAAACATACCAATCATGTTGAGATAAACTACCACTTCATCAAACAACTTTTATAGGATGGATCTACTGAGCTACAATACTGTCCCCTAGAGAACCAAACTACGAACATTTTCACCAAGTCTTTGGGTCCTAAAAAATATGTCAAATATTGGGTTAAGATTGGTGTAGTTAGTAGATTGACCATTAAGGGATGTTGTTAAAGTAAATATCATACTATAATGGCCAATTAGATATTAGACATAATCATTAATAAAGTCACTTCGACTTTAGGTTATTTCAAGCTTTTATGCTTTATTTCACTTTAGCGTTTCTCGGTCTATCCCACATTCATAAAGTGAATTGATTCGACTAGATTCTAACAATTTATAAGAAAACTTTTTCTTTCTCATTATTAATGAAATCTTCATTTTCTTTATGTGTTCATGTTATCGTTATATTTGGGGCATTAAATAACCATTTTGGGGGTTGAAACTTTGTGAACAATTTCTTAGTTCTTTGACATTGTTCCACACATAGAGATATTTCCAACAACAAAATGATCACCTCAATCGAAGTCCATACGAGGAAGTTATACATTTTAAAAGTTGACCTATATGATTTTGATCTAAGTGGATGTTATGTTAGGTCTCATTACACACACATGTAGTGACTAATTGGGGGTGGAATTTTAAAAAGATTCTAAAGGCTTCAAATCCATCCTTAATTTGGAGTTAAGGAATGTAAAACCCTAACCCTAACCCTAAATAACTATGAGAACATTTTAAATACTAAGCCACTAGGAAAGAAAGGGGTTCCATTCTTGTTGCATTGATTTATTGTTCCATAGTTGAGTAGCACAAAGGAGTAAGATATTGTGAGTATACAAGAGGAGGTAGAAGCCCTTATAGTGGCCATACATGTCATAGTGTCTATGGAAACTCCATAGTGAATTCATGTTTCTTTGTGTTTACATTTCATATTTGAGAAGAAAAGAGCAAGGAATAATACTCACCTTGTGTTCATTTTGTGGATGGTGTGGTATTTGTTTTTTTAGATTCTTTTATTGTATTATCAATTTATTTTAATAATTTAAGCGCTATGCTTGTAATATTAAGTTATATTAATAAGTAAACATTGTATAATAGAGATATTTTTGTAAAAAATTATAAGATATATTATGATGATTTGTTTTGGTGGAATACCCATAATAATTTACAAATCAATGATATTTAAAAAATAATTGAAAAACAAATTAAAAGAAAAAACTAAAACTATTATAAAATAATTTAAATAGAATAAAAAAATTATAACTACACCAAAAAATTATGTTGTGGTGCAAAAATATTACAATATTCATTTATTTGATTACACATAATAGGTTTCCTTATAGTAAAGAGGAAACACAATAAGACAATATTTTGTGCAAAATTAAATATATGCAACAAACAACTAGTAATAAGTAGACTTTGGTGGGCTACGATATTGCTTCACGTATAAGTAGTGTTGAATATATAAATGAAATCATTAAAAGAAAGAGAAGAAAATGAAACTTTCTAAATAGATTATTGCAATATCTCTTTAAATCCCAATTATCTAACAAATTTATAAATTTGTTAGGAAAGTTTGGAAACTAAAGTCCTACTTGTACGTATTAATGGGACCTAGATCCTAAAGATTTTAACCTTGTAAATTAATTACTGCAAGTAGATTCTTAATAAAAATAGAAAAGACACACACACACACATTTTACCTTGGAAACCCAACTCAGATAAACTGACAACTTATTTAGAGTCACACCTCTAATATTTTATTCATCATATATCTTCATTGTTTACAATACAATATATAGGATCCCGTGACATCCAAAACCCCTAATCCATTGACCCTAATGAGTTAAAATCCCTAATTCCTTGATCGAAATTAAAAAAACCATCGGCAAAAACCATGCACCAAAAAATCGCTAAAAAGTGGATGCAAAAACCCCCTACACACCTGACGCAAAAAAAGCCTAGGTTTGGTCATGCAAAGAATATAACACATACCCAACATTCTCCCACTTATTGTTTTCTCTGCATACATGGGGTTACATGATTACATAGTCAACAATGCCCATTGTTTCCCTACACCAAGAGAACTTCTCGTTGCTCGCAGACTTTGTCAATAAATCTGCAACATTCTTCAAAGTGTCCACATTCATCAACACCACCTTCTTTCCTTCAACCATGTCTCTCACAAAGTGATACTAAATATCAATATGCTTTGTCTTTGAATGATAAGTTGGGTTCTTTGCTAGGAATATTGCACTATGACTATCACAATATATCCTTACA
Source organism: Picea mariana (assembly GCA_032191745.1). Lineage (NCBI taxonomy): Eukaryota > Viridiplantae > Streptophyta > Pinopsida > Pinales > Pinaceae > Picea > Picea mariana. The sequence goes on along the minus strand of JASDQU010101788.1, from coordinate 91,949 downwards.
ACTTTCTATACCAACCCAATACCTAAACACAATATCTACAACCATAGGACTTCCTTGCTTTCATGGGTGGCTTCCATATATTCAACTTCTGTAGTTGAGAGTGACACTACAACTTGTATTTTTCTCATCCAACTAATTTCTCCTCCAAACAGGTTAAACAGATACCCACTTGCAGACCTTATATGATCCATATCTCTAGCCCAATGTGCATCAACAAACCCATGTATTTCCAACACTCTATCCAATCATGATTTTCTTCGACAGAACAATCCATAACTAGTAGTGCCACACAAATACTTGAAAACCCTCTTTATTGTTGTCCAATGCTCATTTCCTAATTTTGACATATACCTACTAAAAAATCCCACTACATGTGCAATGCCTAGTCTAGTACAAACCATTGCATACATCGAACTACTAACTGCACTGGCATATGGAACACAAGACATGTTCTCTTCCTCTTCTTATGTCTTAGGACACTGATATGTAGATGACTTTACACCTACAAAAATAGGAAACCTAACCGGTTTACATTCCTGCATATTAAACCTATGCAATATTGTCTCGAAATATTTCCTCTGATTTAAGCAGAGCTTTTTGTTTACCCGATCTCTTTAATTTCCATGCCCAATATAAAATTTGCAGCACCAAGATCCTTCATGTCAAATTTAGAGGACAACTGAGTTTTCACATCCTGGATAATCTCCTTGTTGTTTCCTATCATGAACACATCATCCGCATATAATACCAAATAAATAAGATGACTACCTATTAATTTTAAATACACACAATGATCAACTTTTCTCCTTGCGAAGCGAAGTCTCAACATGTAAGTATCAATTTTTTTATACCACATCCTTGGTGATTGTTTTAACCCATACATGGAATTTTTCAACTTGCATACCAGCTCTTTCTTTCCCTTCACAATAAATCCTTCTAGTTGCTTCATGTAGGTTTCTTCTTCCAGATCCCCATGTAGGAGTGATGTCTTCACATCCATCTGTTCTACTTCAAAATCGAAAGCAACACCAATAGATAAAAGAAACATAATAGAAGTTAGCTTGGAAAAAAGAGAAACAAATTCACCAAAGCCTAATTCCCTCTACGTGGGAATAACCATTTGCTTCCTAGTTAGCTTTAACCCATTTGCTTCCAATGGTATTTCTTCTAGTCAACAACTCCACTAGATCCCAAGCCTCGTTATTGTCCAAGGCTACCATTTTTTTAACCATGATATTTTTCCAGAGTTTTCCATCCTTTGAATCCATTGCCTCCCTAACAGTTATAGGATCATCATCAATTATAAACAAAAAAAAAAATTGAATGAAAATTAGTTGGAGTATACCTTTCCAATTACCTTCCTTCTTGAACTGATCTCCTCAATAGTGGAGTATGAATATTTTATTCTTCTTATTCTTGTTCTTCTGTAGAGTCTGATTCATTATCCTTCAACTCAAAATCATTTTTCTTTGGTTCTTCCTCCCTTGGTAGGACTTCATGTTTGACAACATCTTTAATTTCTCTAAATACCACATCTCGACTATATACTACCTTCTTAGTTTCTGGGCTACAAAGATTATAAACTTTCATACCATCTTTATACATAATAAATATACACTTTTTATCCCTTTTATCCAACTTACTCCTATTTTCCTTAGGAACGTGAACACATGCATCACAAAAAAATACCCTCATATGTGTAAGAGAGGGTTTCATGTCAGTCCATACCTCGTGTGGATTCTTTTCATCCAGTGTTGATGAGGGTGATCGATTGACCAGGTAACATGCAATACCCATTGCCTATGCCCATAATTCCTATCATAACCCAACACCACTAAGCATGCTCCTTTATTTTTCCATAAGTGTCATGTTCATCCTTTCTGCAACTCCATTCCATTGAGGTGTGTATGGAGTAGTCTTATGCCTTGCTATACCACACTTCTTACACAATTCTTCAAATTCATTTCTACAAAACTATTCAACATTATCTGTCCTTAGCACCTTAATTCTCTTATCTGTTTGATTCTCCACAAGATCCTTCAACTCTTTGAATTTGTGAAAGACTTCATATGTCTTCCCAAGGAAACAAATCCATGTATTCCTCGAGAAGTCATCTATAAATGAGACATAATACATAGATTTTCCTAGTGATGGAACCGACACAAGTCCAAACACATTAATGTGCACGAACTGTAAAATTTCCTTTGTCCTCGTTGCACCAGAGGGGAACCTTATCCAATTCTGCTTCCCATATACACAATGTTCACAAAAATCAAAATCCAGAGAGAATTTAGACATACCTTAAACCATACCTTTACCATGTAGTAGTTAGAGGCCCTTCTCTCCAATATGTCCTAGTCTTTGATGCCACAACATAGTCTTTTCTCTAGAGATTGTAGGAGTTTTTTCTTTTGTAGCTCCAATCTTAGGAATAATGAGACTATTGAACCCATCACTAATAGTGCTTCCTAACAACCCCTTCAACAACACCATTTCCCCTCAAACCATCATGCATGTTTATTTCTCAAACATTGTTTTTACCCATACATCATCCATTTTGCTTACATAAATCAAATTTCTAGCCAACCCTGGGATGTGTAGAACACCAGGGAGTGTTCTAATCCTTTCATCCATGAGCTTCAACTTGAATTTTCCTCGTCCTATTATTTTATTTGTCAAGTTATCACCTAGGAAAACATCACCTCCATCATACCTTTCATATTCACAAAAACCACTCCCTATGAGGAGTCATATGAAAGGATGCACTTGAGTCGACCAACCATGCCCCATGATATGCATGTGTTCTTGAAGAAGCCAAGTACACATATCCTCCTTCATTTGCAAAGGTTTTTGCTTCTGTAGAAGGGGCGTCATCTTATCCCTTCCCTCTCTCAACACTTTTGGATATACATTGTTTCTTGTAGTGCCATTCTTTTCCACATCTCCAACATACCTTTACAAATTTTCCAAGAGATTTAGATCTTCCCCTACATTTAGATTTCCCACTTGATGACTTAGATCTATTTCTTTCTTGGGAGCATCCTCTTGAAAATAAGGCATCTGTGCTATTTCCTTCCATATTCTTCTTCCTCATCTCCTCCGACAACAAGGATGAGATCACATCATTGAAGCTTAAAGTAATTCAATTACTAACTATGGCCACAACCATACTATCCCACGAGTCTATTAAAGAGCAAAGTAAAATGATACATGTATCTTCATTATAAATATTAATATCAATAGATAATAACTAACTTACCATAGTGTTGAAGGTGTTCAGATGCTCTGTCACCGAGTCTCCATATTTCATCCTCAGGTTGTACAACTTATTCCTCAACAACTTTTAATGATACAAACCCCCCAACTTATCCCATAATTCCTTGGTTGTAGCTTCCCCTCACACATTTAGTAATACTGAATCCGAGAGACACAACCAAATTGTGCTCTTTTCCTTCCGATCCAACCTTGCCCAGTATTCTATTGACATTCTTGTTGGTGCATTACTTGGATCCACAATGATCCATTGATCTTTGTCCACCAACAGATATTTAATATTGAGATTCCACAACTCAAAATTTTTCCCATTAAATTTCTTGATCTCTATTTTGAACTACTCACCATTTCTTTTTACCACAAGAATCGATACCGTAAAGCTCCCACTGTAACAAGGTTTATCACTAACCCGAGCCAAACCCTTGACCACAAAGGTGTTCCACTGAATCTAATAAATTCTCTGATACAAAATATAGATTTTAACCTTGCACAATCAATTAATTCAAATAGATTCTTAATAAAAACAAAAAAGATACAATGACACACACACATTACACATACATTTTACCTTGGAAACCCAAATCGGGAAAACCAACAACCTGTTTAGAGCCTCACTAATTATTTATTCATCATATATCTTCATTATTTACAATACAATATATATAGGATCTCATGGCATCCAAAACCCCTAATCCAATGACCCAGATTAATAAACAACCCTAATTCCTTAACCAGAATCATAAAACCGTCAACAAAAACCATGTGTCAAAAAACAGCTAAAACCGAAGCAAAATATGCCCAACATGTTTGACCCTCAAAACCATCCCATTTCCTCTTTGAATTATTAGTAGTAAGTTCCTAAACTCTATGGGCTCTTACCAACCATAATTTACATGTTTCTCTTGCCATTTCTAGGAATAAACAACCATGGTTTCCCACAAGTTCCTTCATGAGTGAGGGGAGGTAGATTGCTCCCAATTTGAAATGGAGGAGTGGAGAGTGCTCATGGGAGAGGAATTCTTCATGGAAAACGGAGGAATGACAAGGGAAGGTTAGAAGGGACCTTTTCTTTGCATGAGGAATCCCCTCTTCCTGAGGATGTGACATCTTGTACATGAACACAAATAAGTCAAAGATTGATTTGAGAGTTTTGTAAGGAAGCATGGGTAAGAAAGGTTGTATCTAGAAAGGACAAGTATCAAGTCAAATTGCACATGTGCCCCCTTTTCTCTTCCCCTCTTGTGTTATCATGGTCCTCTTATTATTTCCTCAAGCAACCTTTTTGGTGAATAATGTATTGTGTATTTCCTTTTATTTATGCATTTTCATAACATAAGCACATCATGGAAAACATAAAAATCACACCATAGTCTTGGCCCACCATGGGGACTCATACACATTCTCTAATCAATCCTTGGGCTTGATCTCTGCACTAAGAACATTTATGATAGATTTACACTATTTACACACAAATCATTATAAGTAAACTTGCATGGTTTGACCCCATCATATTACCTCATCATTCAAATAATACATGATTTAACATATTATATCTAGGGGTCAAAACTAATGTATTATATCAATTTAGACACTATTGTGTGATTCCCCACCAGCATCATTGATTATATGCATACTTAATGTGTTGATGTAGTCAATAACGTTGAACCAACATTGGAAACAATAATCTCAATTAATTATTCTATGTTATAGAAGTTTGATCTCAATAGGTGGTGTTGTTTAGAGATATAATGGCTCATATATTTTGGCACTTATAACACAAAGCATGTGGATGGATTCTGATTATTCAAACAAAATCACCAAGAATATGTCATCAAGGGCATTCAACCAGAGTAAACAAATATATTAAATACTTTGCAAATGGAAAAATCATAAGAAGGATTGTTTTGGTTTCATTGCTCATTTATATTATATAGAGATAATCATTAAACCAATCCACATGAAGATTCACCAACCATTGAAAGAGCATGTTGAAGAAGTATATGATACAAATGAAAAGGTAAAAGATACAAAGGTACAATTAAAAAAAACTTAGACAACATGATGATAAAAAAAAACTGATGCAACATGGTGAAAATCAACATATGCATTACCATGAGAGTTAAAGCCTACAATAATAATGCACATATCAACATACACAATTTTAATAAAACAACTAGCATACCTATGGTTATGTGAAATGGGATTATCAAAGCCTAACACCAATAGGCATGGCATGGCATATTTATGGATTGATGCTTAAGCAAGTTGATCCTTGGATTCATATCTAATAATATTATATTGTTTGGCCTCTTCTTATGCTTTGAGGGAGAATCATTCTAAAGAAGGGAAGGTATGTTGTGCCTCCAGGCACTACCTATACATTGTATAGAAGTCAATTGTTTTCATTAATGTCTTATTGGGTGTTTGAATTCATATTATTTATGCTACCATTGTGAATTTTATTTTGAAAATGTTATGATGATATATAATATGTCATAAATTTGTTATATATCAAGGAAGTTATGGTTTGTCAAAGTTAGTCAAATATAAGTCACCAGTTAAATAACTTAAATATGTATTAATGAAGGGAAATTAGGAGACAATATCCATGTATTTAGAGATTTGCTAATCCTTCCTAGGCTATAAATATATCATGTCTCTTCAACAATCATTATTATCAAAGTTATTTATTCATCTCTTAAGTTTAAATGGCATATGAATAATGTCCTAGGGTTGCATAGTAAACTCTAGTCATGTCTCGGGGTTAAAGAGTGCACTTTGTATCAATATCAAGGAAAACGTGTAGCTACCCAAGCCCATTGTGTACTCATTATTTACGTGTATTAATAATTTCTCTCCATTCTTGTTTGTTATATTGCATTATTTTGAGAAATATTACAAATAAGTTGTGCTTGGTGCATAACATTGTGATAGTGAACCCTTTTGGATGATAAACACCAGTGGACATTGAATTCCAATCAACATGGCATCTTGTGAGGACATGAACTCCTTTTCTCACGAAGATGAGAAGAAATAATATTATCTATAATTAGACACTTTTTAATAGACTATTTTCATAGGCCAATATAGTGAAAATCTATGCTATTTTTTCCTTGTAGTTCATTGTGCAAGTCTAGAAGGTCAAGTTGGAAAACATCCAACTCTATTGGCCTTCAGAATATTTGAGAGATCCCCTTGCATGACAAGTTTAGATCCCCCAACAAATTCATTGACCAATTAACCTATTCTCAATAGTGATATAGGAGCGCAAACCATCCACAATACATGGTAAGTCAAGCCATGAAGGAGCATTGCAAGTGTTGATCCAACATTACCACACCACCCATCTCCCAAGCCATCAATTGGAATGTTTCCTATGTTAGTGTTAATGATCTCTAAGGTTGATAAGTCATTGGTGTATTAACAACATGATAATGAAAGATGGAAAATCATTGTTGTGATTTCAAGTTGCCAACCCAACACTAAGGAATAGTTGAGGAAGATTTCCTATTGATGACAAGGATGATCCTCTTGCTTTAAGACCGATGCTATTTGGTGCAAAACCCAAATTATTTATGATGTTTATTATTTCTTTTATAGGACGAGATCTTAATGTTTTGGGAAACTATAGTTGTGTTGCTTGTGTGATCTTAGGTTTTGATTTTGGACACTTATACCACTTTTTAGTATTTTTAGTTAATTAATGTGGTTTTTCTAACTTAATGGTGGCATGTGTTAGTATCCCACCTTTTACGTAATTAGATCTCTATAAATATTGTGACATATTTTATATCAATGCTAAAGGCAATTAATACAACATAAGGTTATGTTTTTAAGATCTTGGTTTTGTGGTTGAATTCAATTACAAAAATTCCTACATCATTTGGCTTTTTTATGGAATGAAATATCTTGGAAAGAATTACAATTACAAATGTGTTTGCGTGCCCTTCTAATTGGGTTGTAGGCTACACAATGTAGAAGGAAGTGTTTTTCATCTTGTATGGATTGTATTATACTAAATTATCACAACCCCATACTTTGCAATCATATAATATTATTCAAATGATAAAGGCATTGAAAATAATTTTATTTTTAGCCCAGTCCCAAAATTTTTGCATTCGTATAATTAATTTTAAAGCCAAAATAATCTTTTCAACCACCATAAATTATTTTAACAATGATAGAAATCTCGTTTAACTAGTGTGAAAATATAAATTTCTAGGCATCTATAGATTTCAATTGTTTTTAGTGGTTGGTTTAAATAGTATATGTTTAGGTGTTCATTTCTCTTGGACTTGCCTATTAGAATTATAATTTTTCCCATGTTGATAGGTAGTCCCAAATTGTTGCAAAAGTCTATGAGAAATTTGGACTTATTGTTTAGGTTGTTTATGTGTTTGTCTAACAAGATGATATCATCTACATATACGACGATTCCCACTAAGTTAGCTCTTTCATAACATCTTTTATAAGTCATTTCTCTAGAATATCAATGCATATTCTAAAAAGGGTAGGAAACAAAGAACACCCTTTCTAGACTCTTATTTTACAATTAATTTCTTATACCCAAAATATATTGTTTTTAATTTTGACAATTTTTCTCACATGGTCTAGCCACACCAAATCTAAATTCTAAGGTATGCCTAAACACATTTTTCAATATCTACATTAGGTTAGTTGTGGGAACTTTGCCAAATATTATATTCTTATTTAATAGAAACGACTACATTTTTTTTTTTATCAAAATAAGGATACAACCAAACTATCCAACAAAATAATACAAAATTTATAAAAACCAATTCTCCTGAGATGCAAAGTTTCTCAAAATTCCAACACTACTATCTATTATTTATGCTAGTATTAGAGTTCTATAATTACCACTATCTACTCGATGGGTATAATGTTGTAAAATTTCGCTAAGAAAAATATAACTTCCCAAAACATTACAAAATTCAAAAATTAATAGGGTTCATGCCTATTAAGGGATCCCATATTGTTATTGACCTTGGATGAGTGGATGACGAAGGATTGTTTCTTTGCTTGAGCTGGTTCATGACGCACTATATCTTCCTCCTTTTCCATCAACTAATCCACCCCAAAAGAGACAATAGAGAGAGGAGGAGCCAATAACTGATTCACCTCAAATGAAAACCTTTTCTCCATTTCCCAACTCAATTCTTTCTTGCAACATACCCATTCTTTCCTTCATTTCTTTGATCCTCTAATTATTGTTTTCCATGCAAATTTTCTTTAACCTTTGCTTGTATTTTTATTGAATTTACTTGAAGATTGGTGCCTATTGCATTGTTTTAGCCTCCAATGCATTCCTCCTCTCCTCCAACCTTTCCATTTATGAGCATACAATGAAACAAAATCTTATGCCTCTTCAATATTCCCCTCACACCTATAAATTCCCCTATGTAGTTCAGATTTATCACAAAGTGCCATCACTCTAAGTGTCCATGTGAATTCACCATTGTTTCAATCCCACCCATCTTCTAAAGCATAGAGTCAAATCTATCTATCTTCCAAAACACAGGTCCAACCTTCAAAACATAGAGTCGACTTCCAAAACACAAAGCTGAGTCTTGTCATTCAACCTCCAAGGCTCTCTCATTCTCAGAAGTCGGATGCCAAAGAGAGAAATACAGGCTGATAATACAAACAATTTCCATCTTATTTGAGACATTATACCACACTAGAGTGTCCATCCCATCCTCAGAGGCAGAAAATCAATGCCACTCACAACAAAGTGTGTGATTGAACACAGGGAGAGGCAGCCTTATAACCATTTACAAGCCTCCTTTGAAGCTTGCCACTTGTCCATTATGTCTATATACCTCAGCCTTAAGTTTGAGATTGAAAATTATTTCATGGAAGGTGGATAAGAACTAGATCCTCCCCCCAATTTATTCTAAGCAATCCCATTTGCAAATTAACCACTTCATTTGCTTTCTTATATGTAGATAATTTTTACAATTTCAGGACATGATAAAAATGAATGAATTCAAATATTTTGCTAGTCTTTGAGCTCTATTAACTAGCATGCTCAACGAAGTATCTTGAGTAATCGATTGAGAAGATAGGTGATAAATGATTACAACAGAATCCCCAACCACTATCATCAAACTTATTCATTTACGCTTCAAAATCATCAACCCTTGTAACAATGATAATGCCTCTACTTGATTATTTGTGGTCTTGCCTAATCCTAGGGCAAATGAAATTTCTCTGTTTCCCTCAACATCAAGAATGAACCCCCCTCCACCTGCCGCCCCTTGATGATAATAATAATAATAATAATAAAAAGAAGAATAATAAGAATAAGAATAAGAATAATAATTTAACTGTACAATGCTACACACAAGATATTTTTTAAATATGTATTAGAAGGTGATCAATTATTGCATGATTTTCTAAGAACCTACTTTCGATTTGGCCCTAATATTATTTTCTTCCAACTATGCTTCTATTTTCTTTTTATAAAATCAAAGTGTATAATTTAGCAAAAAATGGGCCCATCTTAATAATGTTATAGTTAGCATGGTCTAGCTTATCCATGCTTTGAATAATGGGGATGAAGATATTTTGAGTCCAATTCTTATGGACACATAAGCTTAAAGGTTGCATTAATGGCATATTTTTCATGTGTAATGTGAGAATGGATTAACTTAGTTTTGAATTCTTATCTTTAGATATTTTGTTTGCTAGTCAATTGATGACATTTGTGTTTCAAGACTTTCTTGATGTGAAAAGTGGAATATTTGATTCTTCAAATATCATTTGTATTAATAGGGAATTGGAAAGCATTTCTAGGATCTTCTACAAATTTACTTGTTTTTTTTTTTTTTTCTCTAACTTAAGTTAATTTGCTTCATGTAGTAGGTTTCTTTATTGTTTGACTCCTAAAGAATGTAAATATTTAACAATATTTGGATGACTTTATGACCTTAGTTTGGTCTGTAGTCATTTTTTATACCCAATATGGTTTCTATTTTATTGATGAAGGGGAGTGTTCCTAATCCATGAACATAAGTTTGGAAATAAGTCATTACTCCATGCCATTACAATAATAATGATGTTTTGACAACTATATAAGCTAAATAATTAACGGCCAAAAATTCTTTCTATATGGATTTTTATTTATATTTAATTTATAGAGTTGTGTTTTCCTTTATCCATATGAGATCTGACTTAGGAGATTGAAATATGAGAATGTGTGTTTGGTTTATTTATTTATTTATTATGGCATTGAAGTGTACAACTAGGAGAAACTCTCCTTGTTTTTTTAACGTCCCTATATTATTTTACTCATGGGATGTTTATTTGGTCTTTTTCTATTTTGGCAATGAAGTATCCAATTAGGAAAATTACTCCGGTTTTGAGATTTCCTATATCCCTTTTCTTATTGAAAGGAATTTTTTCACATAATTTAATTTTTGGTAGGAGTCAATTGGGTGAAGTAACAAATGGTTAGAAAAAATTGCTTGCATTATTTGTGGTTATTTCAAATCACATATTTCTTAAAGATGTTAGTTTGAATGATGAATAGACACATAGACATTGAAAAATTGATATGAATAGTTAGCAAAAACAAATTTCTTTTCAACATTTAAATATCCATAAGAGGCATGCTACTAATACGTATCTCAAGATATGATAATAATTCAAGTACAATTTGATTGCACTGCACAATTGAGAGAACAATTATACCTTGTTATTCTGACATGAACTTTGATGACAAAAAATACAATTTACATAAATTTGTTATGTTTTTCCTAAAGTGTTATCAACAAGCTCATTAAAAACATAAAAATAGTGATTTCTAGTTCCATCCTTGAGGCAATCTCAATCATTATTGTGATTGTTCAAATTCAAAGAATAATATTAACAACATGGGTCATTAGCTCCAAGATTTGGTTGTTCATGGTCGAAAATATTATTTTTTTCCACACTAGAACTTCCTTCCAACAAACTAGGTGTATCCAAAATCTGTACACAAAATAACAATAAAATTCATATTAACCATCAAATTGAAAATAATTAGAACCAAATAATAAAAGTTGCATGAAATTAGTGCCCTCACCCAAACCAATGCATATAAGTTACAAGGTAAAAGGACCCATTTCCACATGCTATTACACTTTTTAGACTTTCTTCATAGGTATTAAATTCATAAAATTCACAATTTATAGGTGCAAAAATAACAAATATTCAATATGTATAAGTATTATGGTTATAGTGGTTGTTAATGAAATAGTTGCTAATATTAAAGTTGGGATGGCATAAAGCATTGAGAGTCCCTTCATATAATTAAGTGTGTCAAACACATTATAATGTTCATTTAATAGATTCTTCAAAGGAAAAAGGCAATCAAACATGAATGACTTATAATATAAAGGAATATGTGTAAGTATTATGGTTATAGTGGTTGTTAATGAAGTAGTTGTTAATATTAAAGTTGGGATGGTATAAAGCATTGGTAATTACTTCATATAATTAAGTGTGTCAAATCAGTTATAATATTTATTTAATAAATTCTTCAAAGGATAAAGACAATCAAACATGAATGAGTTATAATATAAAGAAATGATATTTGCTTAGTTAACGATCTCATTAGAGAAAAATAAATTGTATCACTGAGACATGTAGTTGTTAATGGCTATAAAGGGAATAATTTTCTCATTATTAAGGTTGGTTTACATGCAAGTTCTTATGGGTAAAATTAAATTATGGCCAAATTTTGAGATATAATGATTGTAATTTTACTTCAAATCATTATTTAGGGAATTCCAACTAAAATAACATAATAAACTTAAGATTTACATGAGATATGATAAGGATATTAGACAATAGAATTTATCTTTTGACCATAGAAGATGATCAATGGTGAGTGCGATAGCCAAACTCCACCTAAATTGGACACATTTATGTCAATCCAACTACACATTGTATAAGTTTATATAATTATTGAATAATTCATATAAGGAAGCAAACTTGATTTTTGGTTGTGCCCCCTAATACCTTCCACTTATGTTCATACACATACACTATCATGTTCTTCAACTTATGTTCATACACATGCACAATCATGTTGTAACCATCATCATCTTAAGTTTTAATTATATATATATTAAAAACCCTATATATAAAAAAGCAAGGTAGAAACATCTAATTTTTTATTTTATTTTATTTATTTAATTTATTTCAGTTGCTTTGGGGGTTAATTTTTTTTCCATATAAAAAATGAGGTGGAAATCTCTCATTTCTTATTTTATTTTTTTATATGAATTGTTTTGGGGTCAATTTTTTTTTTTCCATTTTATTTTATTAATATTACCCATATAAAGCTCTCCTACAATTGTTGTAAGGGAACCTAGCTTCTATCTATACAACCATGCATTCAATATAAATTTATAAATATATTTATTCTCAAATGATCTCAACGCTTTTATATCAAAGACAACAACAAACCTTTGGATTGAGCTACTAGAAGTACAAAAAGAAATACTTAAAAACACAAAGCAACATCATGACAAGAAGAATTTAATCATTATACAAGAGGATCAATCRAACTCACAACTAATTGTGGTTTGTGGCAAAAGAAAAAAAGTTTGGATGAAATAAGCTATAGTAGCAACTTCTTTGAGATGGTTAAATTGCCAATCCATGACAATTCTTCAATTGTTACCCTAGTAACATTGTCCATGACAATTCTTCAATTGTTTCCCTAGCAACATTTTTTGTGATGACACTATTATTCTTTACTAAAAATGCAGATGCATGTTGTAGTTTCCATTCACACTCCATTAATTAGTACTTGTAAAGACAAACTTTTTCAAAATGCTTTGGTAGACAACTTAGAATGTTAAAACCATCAACTAAAATAAACATTGCTTCCATAAATAAGATAGTCACTAACATTTGGGAGAAATGTCACCACCAAGGGGATAGTCATTGTTATTTTGGAGAAATACCACTAATAAGAATTCAACCATTTAATTAATTATCTTATTTTTTCAAAAGTAAAAGTGGAATGTTCCTAGGGAATCTTATGATTCTTGGGCAGATCCCGAGGTCCAGTAAGGATGGTTTGTTAGAGTACCACATGGTAGATTGTTAGGATTTTATATCCTAGGGAATCTTATGATTCCTGGGCAGATCCCGAAGGTCCAGTAAGGACGGTCTATCAAAGTACCACAAATGTTGTTGTTGATGCACCTGCCTCATTCTGTTGCCACATGTTATTGATGTTGTTGTTTCAGCTTTGTGTTGTTGATGATGTTGTACCAGCTTCATGTTGCTGATGTTGATGTTGATGTTTCAACTTCATTTTGATGATCATGATCATGAGGTTACTCTAGCGCCATGTTAAAAGCGATGATGATATTGATGATGAGAAAAACTTTCGATGATTTATAGAAGTGCAAGTCAGTGTTCCAGATGTTGATAATGATGCTGCCCTCTCCTTCTCTTGATGATTTTGTATTGGGTCATGTCAGTAGAATACCCTTCTCATTAAGGGGGAGTGTTGAAATATTGTAACTTCGAAGAATATTCTAATTAATTTTTAGTTATTATTTTATAGATCAAATCCCCTTATGTGGATTGATCATAGTCTTGGCATTGTATTGGCAAGCTATTATTGAGGAAGTTTTTGCTGGGTTTTCTCCCCCATGAGGGTTTCCTAGCATAAAATGTTGCGTACCTTGTGATTGTGTTTCTTTCAGTGATCCTCTTTATGCTGTTGTTTTGGAAATCCATTGAATGCTCATGTAATTTGGAAATAACCTAATAACAACAGTAAAAACTTAACAGGTCTCTCCTCTACTAGTATGTTGGAATGGTGTTTAAAAAGGTTATAGTTGAAGCTTCGATATTGGAAATACCTTTGCTAGTAAGTTGACAATTGTTTCCAAAATTCTTTAGGCGTCCCATATTTCCTATGTTTCTTGTTGACCCTAATATGCCCATTTTTACAAATTGGAGAAAATATTGAGGTCCTTTTATGGGGAAAGTATGGAGGTGAAAGGGGCTTGGTTATAATCCCTTTTCATGTGTGTACCCTTCCTAAAGATGAGAGTGGCTTTCGATTGATAGATATAACTTCTCATGGAAAATTTCTTGTGGTTAGGTGGGTGGTTAGATGCTTGGAAGGTAATGCTCCATGGAAATTCCTTTCAAGACACAATTTCATAGGCTTGGCACAACCTCAAGGTGCAAGGTTCTTTGACTAATGTGATATTATTGTCTCTCCTCACCTGTCCAAAACTTGGGATTCCAAAAAGTATTTGGGAAGCATGGGTGGTGGTTTCCAAGCATTTATGTTGAAACTGTTACCCCCCCATACCTAGGGGTAACTAGAGGAGATCATGTCTCATGGACCCCAATGGAGACAATGATCCTGACCACGATGATGATCAACATGTCCACAGATGGAAGCCTAGAATCCCCCCTCATTTACCTCTACAACTACATATCAACCAAGCTCATCACATCCAAGCAATCCAGTGTATAGGAGATGGTAAGCCAGCGTCACCATGAGGTGTGTTAGTCCTTCTTTCATGCAAAGTGTTGTGCTTAATTTGTTGGACATGTGGATGATGATCTTTGGTTGAAGTTGGATAATAGATCAATGGTTTGGGAAGTTATGTTTGCTGTTTTGTTTCACCTTGGTGGCCAACTTTTATGCCCTAGGCATGTGTTGTCACCACCCAGGGAAAAGGGGTACTACTGGGGGCCCTCGCAAGGGTAACGTCCGGTTCCCCACCATACTTAACACTTTCCATCCTGGAGAATCGCGTAGTGTACCAAACTTCGATAATGGGTCACTACCCATTCTCTGATGAGAAGAAGGGGTTGAAGGACCGATGGTTGATGCACCTGCTATATATGTTTATGCTATAAATGATAAAGGCCACCATAAAATCCATAGGCTAGCTTGAGCTCTACCCCCTCTTATGGTAATCGCCATTGTATTGATGCGAATGAATGCACAATTATAAAGGACCATAGCCCAGTAAGAAAATGAAGGAATAAAGCTTGAAACCTGTAAAGGGGACTTGCAAATAATAATTGGGTATCAAAAGGAAATTAGAGGGGTTTGGAATACAAAAAGTACAAAGTAAAGCGTATCTCAAGCAACAAGCAATCCCTCTACAAAGGCATTCATAGAAATAGATTTAATGACAGCATAAGCCATGAAGTAAGCCCTAATTCATATCACTATCACTCTTACTCTTGAAGGGTTTCTTTCTTTCCTACTTCCGTCGGGACCTATCCCTCTCCCTAGGTCTTTTATTTTATGTCTTGCTTGGCACACCTAATAGGGTTGGATGAAGGTCCTCTCATATTCAAACTTGCCAACTCACATGAGGTTTTAGGCCAGTGTGATGCTTGAAGGGGATACTGAGGTGAATTGTTTACATGGCTTATAACTTAAGTAACAATGTACTTTGCATGATTTAAGGGATAATATTTCTCATGAACATTAGTTTACCTTGTATTATACTCTGCTTTGTTTTGGATGGCCCTGACATGGTTCTTTGAGGGACATCCTGGGCTTTCACCCAGAACATTGTGACATTTTTGTAGGACTTTGGCACGTGTGATGCAAAGCACTAAGTCATCCAGTGATTTGCTACCTTCTGACATGAGCTCTCACATCCTTGGAACCTTGGACGATGGATAGATGGGATTGGTTTGAGCAGATTTGTTCATGATGGCACATAGATGGGCTGAAATCCTACAGGCTAGGCAGGGTGCCCCAAGGCTTATTATTCACTAGATCAGGGACGTTGCAGCAACAAATAGCTAGACACCATGTAGAGATGAGTTGCATCTCCCTCCACTTTCAACACAGTGCCTTAATCCCTTGACATCACCCTCTATGGGATCATGATGTCATCTTCTAGGGTTGATGGCATTAGGGTTTGATGGACACTTGGGGTACCAATGATGATTTGGCATCACCATGCATGAGGAGACACATCATAGCCATTAATCCACCTTGGGATGTTGTCGCATGGCCTCTGGAGGCCCTCTCTTAGCCTAGGAAGGCTTGACGTCACCACACGTGTGGCACTTATGATGTATTTTTTGCATTTTGTCATTTTGTAAAGGTTAAATGATGGGTTGGCCCCACTTCCAATTAAATTTTGTTATGTTATGTGGACACATTGCTAAGCCTAGCCTCATATAAGAAGGCTAGCACTCACTTTCATTTTGAGCATCACAAATTCCTCTCTCATTAGTGGGGTTACAGTCTTAAAACCTTCGCTATTTCAGCCTTATTGGTATTTTCTCTTATGCGCTATGCTTGAAAGAGGGTCTTTTGTGGATGGTTTGCTCACTTGGATGGATACTTTCTGCAATTAGGGTTTTATGCTCTTGATTCTTGGAGGAAGTAAGTAATTTTCTGTAATTATATTGTTTCTTGTTGATGTTAATGGTTAAATTGCTATCTTGTTTCCTTCCTCACAAAGTTTTATTTTTCCACATTTGTCAAATGTCCTTGCTAGGGTTAAAAGCCTAAGGCCCAAAAGTGCTTGCACTCTAGGGTTTTAACCCTAGACATTTGATCCTTGACCTAAGTGAAACTAAAAGAAGGGAAAAACAATACCTAGGGACCAAACGGGCTTGCACCCTAGGTATCTTCTTCCTCAAAGTCTAAAGCCTAAGGCCCAAACATGCTTGCACTTTAGGGTTTAGACTCTACCTCTTTTTGTTTCTCCTAGATCAATCTTCAAGTTTAATACATTTGAGACTCCATAGGCCCTAGAAGGACAACGACACTGATCTAGGAGTGTTATTATGGCTAAAATAGTGTTAAAATCACTATTCTCAATCTCTCAAGCATCCTGCTAACCCTAACTATAGCAAACTTCAAGTATTTCTTGCTGCTGTAATAAAAGTTTGCCACAGCCACTGAAACTTACATTTTATTGCTGCATACACCAATCTAAAAGTGGCTTAACTTGTTCAGAAACTACCTCTAGCAATTGGATAATAATCTATTGGTTTAATGCTTACTTTTAATAATCAATTGCCACATTTCTGAGCATTATTTCTTGTTGCTGTTGCAATCTTCTTATTGCTGTTATATAATTGTTTACTGCTGTAATTTGCAACAGCCATAAAAATTTTACTTGTTCAGTGTCTAAAGAAGTCATTATTGCATGTTTTAGCTTAGTAATTGTCAATATATGCTACAAATTGTTCATTGTTACAGACAGGTACAACAATCACCTTTCAATTCCTCTTCTCTTTCCTAGACCTAGACCTAATTAACAGGTGATCAAGATAGGGGGCGGTAGGCTTGGATAATTCTTTTTATTTGATCGCTTGAGGTCACCAGGGAAGCCTCCCTTGTGGTGTACCTCTTCCATCACTAAAACTAGAGAAGTCCCTACTTAGGTGATAGTGGTAGGTTCTTCCATAGTTACACAAGATTTGGGGATCTTGTGGAGGGATTTGCACAAGTACAAATCCTGTGATAACAAGAACATTTCTGGTAACATATTTGGATGGGATTTGGCTAATTAACTAATTTGGAGTTGGAAACAGAATTATAGAAGTGTAGCTACAATCCCTTGCTTTCAAACTCTAAGACTTACCAAGAAAGGATTTTTCTTTTGGATAAACTTATGGGACTTTAAATCTAGATCATGGAATAATTGGAGAACTCTTGCTGGCCAAAAATATCTTTTATCTTTTGACAAAGTAACTACTAGTGAGATCTATAAATTCATTCCTCCAGGAGATTAGTATAAAATGAATAATCAGACGCAAGGCCCCATTTAGAGAGATTGGGGCTGGTATTTTGGTAAGCCTCTTCATTTTGAACCCTAGATGTGCTTCGATGGATTCTGAAAAGAAATGGATTGAAAGACTGCATATTGCTTGAAACTTTGGAGCCTTATGATCTCCTTAAGATCAGAGTCTTTTCCTCGTCCATTTATTTTTTCATTAGGGATCCCAAGAACCAAGATACTTCTGATTATTCTGATTTGATTGTTGTTTTAGTAGCACATAGGAAAGCTTGATTGTACATTCTTCCTTGCTCTGTACATATTTTTTTTGTGGCATTTAAGCAGTGTTTTTAAAAAAGAAGCCCACAAAATGTGCAAAATACTACTTAAAAAAAACAACCAAATATGCTCATGAAATGGTGGCCAAAGGAGTTTAAAATAAGTGCAAGAGGAGAGTGAAAATAGAGCATATACACACACCAGCCACTAAGCCACCAACAATAAAACCTAAATCAGACTCAACTTCAGCACCTCCAAGAAAGGATGAAATGAATAAAAGGGAAAAATTCTTTTAAAATAAGATATAGGGGCACAAATATCTTGTTTATGACCTTATAGTGTGATCAAGAAGTCAAGGTATTTTTACAATTTTTTGAATCAGTGAACTTATAAAGCAAACTTCACTCAAGGCCAACTTACTTTTGCTACACTTACAAAATCAAAGCTTAAATTATCTTGAATACAAAGCTTGCTCATAAAAAATTGTTTTCAAAACATTACAAGGCACAAATCACCTAAAAGTATTTTTCTTCACAAGGGTTTTTAAAACTCAACAATTTTACCACTTTTTTTGTATAATCTACATGCAATAACCTCTCAAATGGAATTAACCTTGAATACAAAGATAATTCAATGGAATCAAATGCCTAAAAAATACCATCGATTGTTGTTCACAAAGTACCTTTAGGAGAAGCTCCTCAAAGCATTGCTCTACATTGAGACGGGTCTTTGCACTGCATTCAATAAATAAGCATCCATGTTGCTTTGCAAATTCAATACCTTCTTCCTTGCTGACCACACTTTCGCTGTCCTGAATCATGACAAAATTGTAAATGAGTTGGTTTATACATAATAGTGAGTGACATTGAGAATATTGTAATGGTATAATCTGCTTACACTTGAGAAACATAACAAGTTTCCAAGTTGACACCTCTTACAATATTCCATTGGGTTTGTTTATGATTTTTCTCTCTCAAACACACACACCTATGCATTTTGAAAAAAAGCACAAGTTTTCAGAACCATCAGAGCTTAAACCCTACACACATTAAGAGGGTACTTGAACAAATACATAATACTTAAGCATATAATATAAACACGATTGTTGGGTATAAAAACACACTACATGAAATGCTTTCAAAGATAATTGAAAACAAGAATTGTGTAGAATTATGGCCTATCCCTAACATTTAAAAAACCTTCAGTGAAGTCATGAATGTAATAAAACACATCTATTGTTGATAGTTTATAGATTAGTAAGTGTAATTTATTATTTTTATAGAAACAATGGGCCATCCGCCACGGTAGTGTTGCTTACATTTCCACTTATTTATTTCTTTGCTACATTTGTTGGCCATCCAGATCACTGGGATTTTCACCCAGTTTCATTTGCATCTATGCACTGTTAAGGTCATCGAGACTTCCGCTCATCTTAAATGTGTAAAATGTTTTTACCTAATCCCACCTACATGGATTTGAAGTTGGTTCATTGTCATGACTAGTGCTTTGACTTGCCTCTAGACCATAGCTCGACAAACTAGTAAATGTAACTTATTGTTATTCAAATTATTACACTTATTTATGTCTAATCATGCTCTAATATTGGCAAAGAATTCAAAGTGCATTTTATTTAACACGATTTAACCCTCAAGATATTTAAACAAAAGGATAGAAAAAAGCTAAAACAATTTAATTTGCATAGCATAACAAATTATAACTACAAACAAAACCTATGGTGCAAAAAATTACAAATTTTGTTTGTTTGTTTATACGTAATATATGTCATTACATGAAAGAGAAAACATTATAAGGTAATATTTATTGTGTAAAATTAAATATATGAAAGAAATAACTAGTAATGAGCATAATTTGGCAAGGCTATTGTATTGTTTTAACATATAAGTAGTTCCTTAACAAATTACAACTCTTCCTCTCACTTTAGGCCTATTCTTTTCTAGCACAAGCGGGGAACCATAAAAAATAAATTTATGATAATCTTTAGAAATAAAGCGACAATGGATTACCAAGGCTAGTGCCTATCCAATTGGGCGATGGAATCAAGATCAAAGTGCAAGAGGGTTTAAATATTATTGAGAAGATGTAATTAACTCATTCATTGATGTGCTATAATTAGTCCAAAACATATTTTCAAATTACACAAGAATAAGTGATATCCCTTATACAATATGCTCCATCACAACCATGAAATTACAACCAAGTAATAATGTGAAACTATGAATAATTAAGGGACAGACACATATGAGACCATAAATGAAGTAGACAAGAGTAGGAAGCCTTCTTTATTGAATGAACAACCAACGATACATCATTCTTCAAGTGTGATTTCATCACAAGATCAAGACATCCTAAACGTTCCACACTTAACTTCAACACTAGATTGGGTAGCCTTCAAAATAGAGTGAATAACCCTAACTGGGACATTCTAGAAAACATATCTTTTCATAAACACAATGATTATAGTGAGACAGAGAGTGTTTATGTAATGTCCCCACTTTGGGACATCATCACAGTGCAGAGGTTTATGATGACCAGAGTAGCCAGATGGGTGTTATAGCGAGTACAGGGATTATTGAGAGGCATTGTGTGATCCAACTTGCATTTCTCTTCATAT
>JASDQU010101788.1:50755-65578 GCA_032191745.1 Picea mariana | reverse complement strand
TGGGGGTTTTGAGGGTTTTGACTTAACAAACCCTAGAGGACGATTCGGTGGTGAAAGATTCCACCTAGCTTGTCCCAAGATTGGTCTCGGAGATGCAATACGCTCCCACACCATTCTAGTTCTAGATCTACTCAGTTGCAGGAGGATTCTACATCAGTTACATGTGCAGGTAGAGAGAGGGCACATCAGTTGAGGGTTTCCAGCAAGAAGGGCGCACCATCAATTGAGGGAGAATTCATTCTAGCTGAGGAGAAGAGATTTCAGGAATTCCGGGTATTGGGTTTTCCTTGCAGGTGTCTTGGCATCATTCTTGGTTGTTTTCGGAGGCATTTCAGCAGAGGGTTTATTTGTATTGAGATTGGGACGATTTCCCAAGAGGAGGGTGCACCATTATTTGGAGGGTAGCTAGATCTAAGGATCTAGCAGGCATTTTGGCAAGTTGAGCACTTGGGTTTTCACTGTCGTGCCTCGATCTATCATTTGGCTGAGTTTGGACTCATTTGGAGGCCTCCTTCATCAGGGCCGAAATTCTAGGGTTTGGCAGTTTTAGAAGGGTGCAGCTACATTGGAGGATTTAGTATTTGGAGGAGTTTCCCTTGGTATTTCGGTTTGATATTTCAGGAGGGGCTTCCACTCATCCCGATCTACAGTTTGGCATCTTCAGCGTAGCATTTGGAGGTCTTTGACAATAGGGACGAAATTGTAGGGGCTGACAGTTTCAGCAGGGCGCGACATCTTCCAACTTGGGGGTTTAGCATTCGTACGGCCCAGATCTACTTGTATTCAGTCTTCATTTTATGTCCAACCTTTGGAGGCTTATTGTAGTCTTCTATTGGAGCATTTTGTAGCAGCTCTATTATCTATCTTCTTGGCCATCTGTTGAGCATTTCAGATTGGCATCTTCATTGTAGCAGGTTCCTCTATTCATGAATAAAAGCATATTTGAGATGTTTTGGCTTGTCTATCATATTGCATATGGCTGAGGTATGTTCCAGGATTGTATCTTCTTGTTATTTGCTGCAACACACATATAAACACATCAGTGAAACCCTAAATGTAACTGTAAGCAAAGTGTTGTCCGAAATACCACAACCAGAAAAAGTTTTTAAAGACACCCAAAACCGTGATGATCCTGGCATAATGGCTTGGGATCATTACAGTTTCACCTCAACCCTAACATCTTCTGATTGGAGCAAACTTGCCCTTATTCAAAGATTATACCAGTAGATTTGTACTAGTAGTTTTTAGCCATCAAATCAACCCAAGAAAAATAAAGAAAGATGAAGGATCTCACATTGAAATGCCCCTTAAATTCCCAAAATATCTTCAACTAATCTTGGAGAGGAACTCCCACACAACTGACAATGCCTCTAAACAATGAAATTCTCTTCTATATATAAGCTCCATAATGCCCCTTTCTTGGCTTTACAACTTACAAGTCTTCAATGGACACATGGTATCTCCTAAGGCTAGGGCACACCTCCCAAGCCTTATAATATCCCTAGTGCACCCTATTCCTCTCTTTGCATGAGTGCTCAACAATAAATGAGCATTTTCTCCTTTAAGATTCAATTTATACTATTTTTCACCATTAGGTTAGGGCTGACTATTACCCACCAAGTTGCACTAGGGTGGACTTGCAGTTGAGCCACCAAAGATTGAACAAGGAATTGTTCAAAATCAGAGTTAAGAAGTCTAGCTGGCCATTATGGCCACCTTTCTTCTTCTTCTTCTTCTTCATACTGCATTTCTATACCCCCCATGGGGAATTGTAACAAGATCAGTTTAGCATGATGAAATTTGTAAAAGGATTATGCCTCCAGGAATTAATCATGAGTACATTACTCTAGAGTGTTAGTTTTACTTATTAATTATATATTGCTTGAAATTTTTTAAGCGAGTTATAATTTTTGAGTTTTTTCACTCATTACCTCCAAAGTTGGAGTGTGTGCTAATGGTTAGGCCCTATTATGTTGTCTAAGTCTAGTGTCTAATGTATATTACCATGCTATTCATCATTTTTGAGTCATATAGAAATTGTGCTAAGTCCCCCTTATGTTTTTTCTTAATGTTTTATACAAATAAAAAATTTCCCGCAAAACATGATATTTTAATTGTAAATAAAGCCTAAGTTAAATAAGTGGTACTAGGAGGCATTATATGCCTTGGGGGTATTCGTTTTCGCACTCAGAATACCCACTTTACCAAGATATCACCTTTTTGAGGGTAAATAATGATTATTTAATCACTTAAAGCCATTTTCTCTCAAAATGTCAAATAAAAGGCAAAAAAAAAATAAAAAATCAGCAAGCCAATAATTAAGGGAACATGTCGAGGACATGTTTTTCCCTTTTATTCCGTCCATGCCTTGCGTGGCGAGTCCTCTTGGTGAGGTGGTGACTTGATTGAGTGAAACTCAAGTGAGGGAGTGTGTTGGCATTTGGGTGGAGATCCGAAAGAGGGAGGTTGCACCTCTCCCTTGAGGTGACACATTTACAAGAGGGGATGTCAATCCCAAGGATTAACTCGCCCTCCTATCTACCAAAATTCATGAGGTGGCAATCCACCACTCGCTCTTACATTGAGATGTGGCAAACCCAACTCATACTCTCATGCCACTCGCCCCTCACAAGGGTCACACGCCCTTGTCTTGGGATTCACACCCTTTGGGCTATTTAAGCAAGTCGCCCCTCCTCATTCAAGCTAGTTGGAGCTTGGGGAAAGTATACTTGCATTGTAATGCTACTATTTCGTAAACTCTCTTGAATTGAATAAAGAAATACTTTGGAGGTCACATGGTGATTGGTGTTCAATGTGTGGATACTTGAATGTTGTGCTTTGAATTGAGGTAACTTGTATTTAATTCAATTTTGCATATCTACTCTATCTAAGGCCTTTGAAAGTGTTCTATCACAATAGGGTAATATTTATTTAGCTAGATTGCTCTTTAGATTTACTATTTTTCTACATCTAAAGATTCTGAATTTGCATGTTTTTCGAATGAACTTATTATCGCACAAACTGTAGGTTGGGCAAAGCCCGAACCAATCCGCAAGATGGCGATAATGGTGGGAGAGTCTACCCACTTTCACCTTAGATAAACCCTCCCCTCGCTTTAGTGAAGGATAAATCCAACACAAGGGGGGAATCCCGGGTGACCCTAGGGGGAAATGAGATCGAAAATGAGGTTATGGAAGTGAAGCCCCTGTTATCGCACAATTTGTACTTGCCCAAAATCCCGAGGCAAGTGGATACTGTTATCGCTCAGTTTGTAGTTTAGGTCAAGCAGCTGAAGTATAAGGGTCAAACTGGCGAAACAGGGACCTACCCCACCCAATGTCACCACAATGGAGAGGTCCTTTCTATTTAGGGTGGCTAAGCCCAAGGGAGACGTCCCTGGAAATCTGGAGTTTTGAAAGGAAAAGGCTCAAAGGGCTAAGGCTAGTTTCCCTTTCACAGATCATCGCCAAGAAGATAGTCAATTGAAGAGTAACCACAGATAAGGCACCTGCTTGCGAGACAAGACAATAATGAAACTAATACATGCAACAATGGTTAGTACTTCATAGATCAATAACTATCTGAGTTTTAATGTATATGAGCATTATATAGCAGTAAATATTGATGAAGTCAATGTTTGCAATAATAACAATGGCATATAATATCACTTGTCAATGATCACTGGAATAATATAGCATCTAATGAAAATAATCAATCTTTGAATTAATCAATGCATTAAATATCATTAATTTCTCATATATAACAGTGTGTTGCGTCAATCTTCTAAGGATGACGTCAGCTTTTTCTAGGGTTAGTGTGATAGACAAGAAGGTCAACGTTTTGCAATTTAGCCAATGAAAATCACCAATATATCAATGTCTATCACTGGATGACCAAGCCACAGTGTTTTCTATCAACTAGGAGCTTAATAAAGGCATGACGTCATCGTTTTCTGCTAGGTTAGAAGACGTTAGGGTTAGTTAGGGTTTCAAATTTGAGAGTTTTGAAAGATTATTTTTGCACAACAAGCTCAACGTTGGAGAGAAAAACCAGTGCCTTAGGGTATTATGGAGTCAAAAGTGAGGGCAAGATCTCAGGAGGATCAAAATCTAAAGACTAGAGAGTTAGGTTCTATGGTGCTGCAATGGCAAGGCCCTAGAATCAAAACCCTAAGGGAAGGAGGCTCATTCCGGTGTTGCTTAAGCAAGGCCTCATGCTCCTTCCTCTTTCTTTAAATATTCTCGGCAAAATGGCTAGCTTTAAAGTACAAGTCCGAGGGAAAAGAGTGTTGCAAGAGCAAGGCTCTTCAAACCCTAAAAAGTCAAAACCCTAGGTGTAGAATCAACTAGGCCTAGGACGTCACCTTTGTTCAACCTATACTTAAATGCTAACTCAGAAAAAAAAATGATTAGTGTAGCAACGGCTAGGCTATATCTTCCTTAATCAATGGCTAAAACAAGTTTCTCAATCATGGGGACATATAGCAAGGACCTACTTGTGTGCTTGCTACCTAGGGTTTCAAGATTAAGTAATATACTAGCAATGTAATAGCAAATGTAAGAGATTAAACCTACAACCATTCATTCAAGAAGTTTTGCATGAGAAATACACTTACAAATGATGAAGAATGCTCATCAAACCCTAGTTGTAAACCTTCCAATGAGAGAAACACCATAATATGCCAAGAAAATCCTCCACACAAGAGTTGCGCCTCACTTCCAAGAGCAAAATACCAAGACAAAAGACTAAAAATAGTTCTCTCACAAGAGAGTGAGTTATGTTATGTTTAAAATGAGAGGCAACGTGCTCTATTTATACCAATCAATGACCTTTTAATTAAATTTTAGGTCATTAAAACAACCGACAAGGCTGACTAACAATTTTACACTGTTTTTACATTAATCTGCTAGAAAATGTCATGAAATGAGCTAAAAGGGGGGCGTCCAGCCCTTCTGAGGGAGATGTTGGCCCTTTTTGGGCAAGCACAACATCCAGAAAACCAAACGTTGGCCCTTCTAGGGCTCCTCCAAGCTGCCACACATGCCAAATGACCTCAGCACCCTGCCACATGCTCCAGACAACGCCCAGCTCTCTCAGGTGACGTCCTGTCCATCAGAATCAAACGTCCCATCTGCAGTGGGTGATCCCCCTAGGCCGGGCTCTGCCAAAGTGTCCTGGGTGGAACGTCCTTCTTTCTTCTCGTGCAATGGCTCATCATAACGTTGTCCTGTCTCTGCCATCCCAACAACCATCTGATGGGCTCTTCAGCCCCATGGAGGTCCGAGCTAATCATATCCCCATGTGTACCGGTCCACTAGTACCTGTCCGTCGGGTATGGTCTTGCACATCAAAAACTACGCCCTCCATGGGCTCATCAGTCCTCGGGATCATAGCAATGTCAATCATATTTCATCACCAAATTTATCAAATACATGAATAAAATCCCTAGCATATCCTCTAAGAGCTCAAAGACATTACACATATCTACTATACAAAGCTGAAGAAACAAATAGAATAACCTATTGGGCTAATATCCACAAGAAAAGGAAAGTTTCCACAGNCCCTTTTATTTGCCTTTATTTTTATTTATTGCTTTTCTTTCTTTTTACTTCAAGGTCTGACCAGAGGACACTGCCTTGGCATGGTGACCAGAGCTGACAGTGTTACCCACTGGTATTTTCGCAGAAATGATAAGGCTGGCTCGTGATGAGACCCCCTTTCCCTTGGCCATGCAACCAAAGGTCACTGCCCTGGCATGGTGACCAGATGATGGCAATGTCATACTGCTAGATACCTATGAACATAATGGGCCGGCTCGTGATGAGACCTCCCATCCTCTTGGTTAGGTCTTGTTTTATCGTTTTTCTTAGGGTCCCTTTTGTTTCTTATCGAGAGGCCTTTTATTGCCTTCTCGGGGATCCCTGGGCGGAGCATCTCTAGGTTTCATTTCCTATGGCTTTTATCTTTTACCAGCTGCTTTTACCCCCTGGGCCTTTAGCCCCTTCTTCCCACAGGACAGAGTGTAACCCTCAAAAGGTCATCCTAATGGTCGGACTAGGGGAATGGGATGGATGGATGGGAGATAAGATGTAAAATGATAGAATGGTGGGAGCGGACGATGGCTCTGCAAATCCCCCCTGGTGGCTAACCAAAACCCATGAATACAAGCTTGCTAGGTTACCCCATAAATCCCCCCAACAATGGTCAAGTGGATTAGTGTAAGATCCAAGCAGTTATCAGAAATGTAAGGAACCTGATGCATATATAAGAAGGTTATAACGATAAAATATGACACATACCATGATACCTTGGACCAATTACCTCATGGAGCAAGAGTCCTCTCTGATGCAAGTCCAAACCGATGGTGATGGAAGCTGCTGCTGCTAACAGGACAAGTCTGGCGAAGAAGAAGAAGGATGGGCCCTCCAGGGCCATGCTCAGGTCAATCCTGCTCTCGGTACTTCATGTCTAGGATCTGTGGGCCTCGAGACATGATCTCCTAGTTATCCCTAGAAAACGGGGATAACAGATACAAAATTGGCGTAACTGGGAATAACCCATCATTGTCACCTTAATAGGAGATCCCTTTTTTTTTAGCAGTATGCCAAGACTACCCCGATGGAGACGTCCCCGATGACCTGGGGGTTTGAGAAGGCTAAGGCAAGTAATCACAAGGAAATCATTCCCCTCTCACAGATCACTCAAATCAAGGTTTCTTTATGTCTTGTAAAGATGAAGCAAAATGGATAATATTGTGTACCTTCCCAGAACAAGACAACAAGGCAAACAAGACACTTTCCAAGTACCAAATGATTGTTAGTGCTTCATAAGACAATAAACCTTCATAAAGTAAGCTAGCTAATATGAATTTGCAGCAATGCAATAGTTTATAACAACAATTAATATTTTCTAACAACCACAAGATTTATGCTTTGAAATTGCTTGAAAAAAGACAAGAAAGGTAACTTTGACTAGGGAAATTGATAATAAATTGTCATAAGCAAAGTTGGCAATGTTTAGCTAGCTTTTAATGTCACTTTTGCAGAGAATTTTCTGCAGTTAGATGGCTGTAGCAATCTTTTGCAACAGCAGAAAATTCAAATGATCAAAAGTGCAAGAAAACACAATACAAAGTTAACACTTACCTAGTAGATTGACTAGCAATTATCACAATTGAGTTTTGAATGGTTCTAGTGCAAGTTATGTAGGTAAATGTATAAAATCAATGTATGTTTGTATGGCTGTAGCAATGTTTTTCTACAGCAGCAAGTTAGCTTGGGAGTTAGTCTAATTTAGGGTCAGCAAATGTTAGTAAAGGTTTCAAGGATAAAAGTATGAGTGTTTGTTTGATCAATCAACGCTTGTAGATGGTAGTCTAGTGCCTTTCTAGGGTAAATAGAGTCACTAATGGCAGCAACAAATTTTAGAGGAAAGATAGCAATGATAATGATATGTTAAAGGGATGGAAAGGATAAGAAAGGTGTTGGTATCCCAAGGCCTCAAAAATCCACCTCCAAAAGAAAATTGCTAGAAAGTAACAAGGGTTAGACCCTAGCGATTTGTCCTTTCCTTGAACAAATTGTAATAAAATATGCAATTGGGCATGGAAGTAGAGTTACTAGAGTGCTACAATGGTAGGGCTCTAGTATCTACTTCAAGATAGGTGCCTTTCAAGAAATTTTAGCACATGGAAGACTATAGGGAAAAAGATAATAACATATATCTTTCCCTGAGGGTTTCAAGCAAGCAATTTCATAACCTTAGACATGAAACAAGTAAAATTAACCATAAGCATTCATTCACAATAAAGAAATGCATATTTTCCACTTACTTCACCAAGAATAATCAAGCAAAACACCCTAGTTGAAGATCCTCCACATGAAAATTGCCAAAGTACACCAATAAATACCTCCTCCAAGAAGTGCACACCACTAATTTCAGCCAAGAAACCTTAAAGAAGGTCGAATTTCAGACCACCACTTGTGTGATGAGAGAATGATATTGAACACGTGCATGATTTTTATGCTTTCTTTCAACTCCACCCTATCAATGACAATGTTGAAGACCTAGCAATGAAATTTTTCTCTGCTACTCTTCATAATAATGGCAGGAGATGGTATGATGGCCTCCCTGATGCTAGTATTACATCCATGGATCAGTTAGAAGAGGTTTTCCTTGAGAAATGGGATCGTGGGATTTTGATAGACAGATTCGGTCGCATAAAGAAGAATAAGAATGAAACTGTTAGGGAATTCCATGATAAATTTGAAAGGCTATTACAACAAATCCCAACAAACCTTCACCCATCACACAACTTTCTTCTCTTTCTTTACACCAAAGCCTTTACTGGGTAAATATGTTTCCCTATCAGAGATGAAGCTCCTACAACAATCCAAGAAATTTATCACTTGGCTATACAAATCGAGGAAGATATTTCCTTGTTCAAGAAAGAGAAATCCTTAGTTCTGAAAATCGAGGTTGGTGAGCCCAAAGATACACCAGATGTTCCCAAGTGAGTGTCCTCCCTTGAGACCCCTGTTGAAGAGACCATGAGAGGTTTGAAGAAAGAAATTGATCAACAAGAGGTTACGGAGAAGGGTCCTAATGAAGGTTACCAATCCTATGAGGAGGAATAAGAATTTACTCATACGTCTACCAAGGATAATGAGGACCTGGTTGAAGAGCGAGAGCCCAAAGATATTAAACACGATGAAGTATTGATTTGTGCTCCTCCCTCTGATGAAGCCATCCAAAATCCCATTTTTCCTGCACAAGAAGAAGAGGATGAGGTTAGTCACTTTCCTTTTCAGGTTTTTGATAATACCTTATTCTATGATTCAAAAAGTGAAGAAGAAATGGAGCCCTTGGACAAACTAGATCCTCTATATTATATATTTGAAGATGTAGAAGCAAGTCTTCCATTTGATGAAGTTATCCAAATCCTTGAAGCTCCCGCAGAGGAAGAAGTATGGTGAGTTATTTCCCTTTCCAAAATTTAGATAATGCTTTATTTTATGATTTGGAAAGTGAAGAAGTGTTAGAGGATCCCTTGGATGTTTTAAGCCCTTCATGTTATGATAAAATTGATGACTATGTTGATAATATTGATGAATTCATACATGTCAGAAAGCGTAAATGGGATGTGATTGGATATGATGGGGATCCCATTTATGACATTGAGGGTAATTTCCAAAAGTTGCCTTCACAATTATCATATGAGGTTACTAATAAATTTGACATTTGGCAACAAGGAGATGATATGGTTACAAATTTTCTTCAGACACCCAAGGATGACCTGGTGCTATGTTCTTCTAATGATTTTTGGTCATACCTTGAGGATTTTGATGAATATTCCTTTGAGCACTTGGATTTATTCCATGAAGAAGATTATCAACCATCATTATTCTCAAATATTGATAAAGGTGAGGACATTACTTTCCCAGAGAAGGATCCTTATGACAATGTCTCCGAGCTCCCTTTGACTATTTTATTTTGCTATATCACTAAAGGCATAGTTGGGAAGCATGTCCTTTGTCTTGAGTTGTCTCTGAGGAAAAGCTTACTTTTAGAATTCAAGGGTAGGTCGAATACCTCAAGAAGAAGTTTGTTATCTCAATATTTCAGCCATCCCTTAAGAAATTGTCGGTCATCCCCTAGGTTCTTGCTAGCCCCTTCCCAGACCTCAGATTGTGAAGACGTCCAAGGTAACCAACTTTCAGATTCTTTGAGTCAATCTATTGAACCTTTGATTTTTCACGATCCCTTTCTGAAATGGATTGAGCACTTTCCTAAATGTGTGAATTGGCATAATTTTGTCCCTCCCTCCCTCCTCCATGAGCTAGACTTTACGATTTTCGATGATACAATACATTTTCTAACTAATGTTGTTTTTGTGCTTGACTTATCATTGTTTTGGTTTATGATGAAGCACAAAGGCAGGTATTTTGAGACATTTCTAGGATGGTTTTACTGGCTATTTGACTACACCTAGCATTCAACCAATAGGTAAGTAGGTAGGCATTTTCATTCATTGTATATACCATCTGCATATCATATTAGAGTAGTATAGTTGTATTTCCATTTGTATATATGATTGCTTACTTGTATTTCATTGTATCATATATGAGCTAGGGGTGATATCAGCACCCCAAGAGATTACTAATCATTTTTATTGAGATCTAGCAGGTCATGCCAGAGATGCTGAGGTTCTAATGCACTCTACGGTGAGCACATGTCCCCAAGTTGGAGCCAGATATTATCCCCTATCCTAGGGATAACTAAAGAGATTATGTCTCGAAGCCCACAAGTCCTAGACATGGAGTATCGAGAGCCATATGACTTGAGCTTGGCCCTGGAGGGCCCATATTTTCTTCAATGCCTCCCATCTATTAGCAGCAACAACATCCATCCCATCGGTCTGGTTCTGAAGTAGCGGTGGGTCTTGCTCCATGAGGTAATGAGTTTGGGTATCATGGTATGTGTCACTCTGATTCTCAAAACATTTTTAATATGTGCATTGAATTCTCTTTTGTTTCATGACGTTTGCTTGGAAATTATACCCTTTAACTGGTCCATACCTGGGGGGGATGACAAACTATTCTAGTAAGTTGGTTCCCAGAGGGTGAGCTGCACCTTGTCATGGATGCAATTGTTTCCTAGCCCATTGAATGCCTTTTACTCTTTGTCTTATTGTTTTTTCTTAAGAGAATAATTGGAGGACACTGTCCTGGCATGGTGACCAATGGTGATAGCGTTACCCACAAGCATTTCACGGAAATGAAAAGGCTGGCTCGTGATGAGACCCCCTTTCTCTTGGTTATACCACCAAGAGCCACTACCCTAGCTTGGTGACCAGATGAATAGTAGTGTCATACCGCTACATTCCCATGGACCTAATAGGGCGGCTCATGATGAGACTTCCTATCCACCAACTAGGCCTTGAGTTTTATTTTATTTTATGGGTCCCCTTTTCTTGCTGAGAAGCCTTTTATTGCTTTCTCGGGAATCCCTGGACGAAGCATCTCAAGGTTTCATCTTGGCTTTTAACTTTTGCCAGCTACTTTTACCCTTTGGGCCTTTAGCCCCTTCTTCCCACAAGGCAAGGTACAACCCTTACTAGCTTGGCAAACCCAATACCCGAACCAATGTAGGGGATAGATGAGAGGGATAACGATGAAAAGTGGTAAGTATGGAAGGAATGGACTATGACCTTTCATAGACCCACCCAGTGGCAACTCATCCCTAAGGGAACCAACTTACTAGAGCACTTTGTCATCCCCCCCCAGGTATGGACAATTTAAAGGGCATAATTTCCAAGCAAACGTCATGAAACAAATTATTGCACATATTCAAATGTTTTGAGAATTAGAGTGACACATACCATGATACCCGGACTCATTACCTCATAGAGCAAGACCCACTGCTACTTCAGAACTAGGCCGATGGGATGGATGTTGTTGTTGCTGATAAATGGGAGGCACTGAAGAAAAGATGGGCCCTCCAGGGCCAAGCTCAAGTCATATGGCTTTCGGTACTCTATGTCTAGGATCTGTGGGCCTCGAGACATAATCTCCTTAGTTATCCCTAGGATAGGGGATAACATCTGGCTCCAACTCAGTGACATGTGCTCACCGTAGAGCGCATGAGAACCTCAACATTTCTGGCAGGACCTGTGACCAGCTAGATCTCAACAAAAATGATTAGTAATCTCTTGGGGTGGTGATATCACCCATGGCTCATATATGATACAATGAAATACAAGTAAGCAATCATATATACAAATGGAAATACAACTATACTACTCTAATATGATATGCATATGGTATATATAATGAATGCAAATGCCTACCTACTTACCTCTACTTACCTGTTGGTTGAATGCTAGGTGTAGTCAAATAGCCAGTAAAACCATCCTAGCAATGTCTCATAATACCTGCCTCTGTGCTTCATCATAAACCAAAACAATGATAAGTCAAGCACAAAAAAAACATGAGTTAGAAAATGTATTGTATCATTGGAAATCGTAAAGTCTAGCTCATGGAGGAGGGAGGGAGGGACAAAATTATGCCAATTCACACCTTTAGGAAAGTGCTCAATCCATTTCAGAATAGGATCGTGAAAAATCAAAGGTTCAATAGACTGACTCACAGATTCTGAAAGTTGGCTACCTTGGACGTCTTCACAATCTGAGGTCTGGGAAGGGACTAGCAAGAACCTAGGGGATGACTGACAATTCCTTAAGGGAAGGCTGAAAGATTGAGATAACAAACTTATTCTTGAGGTATTCGACCTACCCTTGAATTCTAAAAGTAAGCTTTGCCTCAGATACAACTCAAGACAAAGGACATGCTTCCCAACTACGCCTTTAGTGATATAGCAAGAAAAAATAATCAAAGGGAGTTGGGAGACATTGTCATAAGGATCCTTCTCTGGAAAAGCAATGTCCTCACCTTTATCAATATCTGAGCACAATGGTGGTTGATAATCTTCTTCATGGAATAAATCCAAGTGCTCAAAGGAATATTCATCAAAATCCTCAAGGGATGACTGAAAATCATTAGGAGAACATAGCACCAGGTCATCCTTGGGTGTCTAAAAAAAATTTGTAACCATATCATCTCCTTGTTGCCTGTTATCCCCCACTTTAGGGATAACTAAGGAGATTATGTCTCGAGGCCCATAGGTCCTAGACATGGAGTACCGAGAGCCAGATCGACTTGAGCATGGCCGTGGAGGGCCCATCTTTTCTTTTCTTCAGCGGCTCCACCTTGTCAGCAACAACAACATCCATCACCTCGGCCTGGTCCTGTAGCAGAAATGGGTCTTGCTCCATGAGGTAATGAGTTCGGGTATCATGGTATGTGTTACTTTGATCCTCAAAACCTTTGAATATGTGAATTTAGTTCTTTTTGTTTCTAACGGGTGCTTGGATCTTATACTTATCCACTTGACCATGTTTGGGGGGAATGACAGGATGCCCTAGTAAGCTTGTGCCCATAGGTTTTGAGTTGCCACTGGGGGGATTTCTGAAGAGTCATCGTCTGCTCCCGTCATACTTACCACTTTCCATCTTACTTCTCGCTCATCCATCCCATTACATGGGTCCGGGCATTGGGTTGGCCAATCATTTAAGGGTTGCACCTTGCCTTGTGGGAAGAAGGGGCTTAAGGCCCAGAAGGTAAAAGCAGTTGGAAAATGATCAAAGCCTAAAAATAAAACCTCGAGATACTTCGCCCAGTGATCCCCGAGAAAGCAGTAAAAAAATTCTCAGCAAGAAACAAGAGGGACCCATAAAAAATAATAAAAACAAGACCTAGTCAAAGGATAGGGGGTGTCATCACGAGCCAGCCTATTAGGTCCATGGGAATCTAGCGGTATGACACTACTAGCAGTTGGTTACCACGCCAGGGTAGTGGCTCTTGGTGGAATAGCCAAGAGAAAGGGGGTCTCATCACGAGCCAACCTTTTCATTTCCGTGAAAGTGCTTGTGGGTAACATTTCCACCATTGGTCACCACGCCAGGGCAGTATCCCCTGATTAGCTTCTTCAAAGAAAAAGTAATAAAGAATAAAGAATAAAAGGCATGAATGAGCTTGGAAACATTTGCATCCAGGACAGGTGCAACTCGCCTTCTACAAAGGCACCCACAGGTAAGCCATGCATTTCCCTGCTATCACTGCACCCCTTGTCAGGAAATCCCTTATCCATCTCATCCATTAATATGACATGGATGTGATTTCTCCCGGAACCTTCCCACATCCAGTAAACACTAGCCCAATAGGACACCCTGTCACTTCCTCCAAACTTGGCTTGTAGATTTGTGTAATGTCTTTGAGCACTTGACTAGGTAAAAGGGGTTTTATGCACATGTTTAATACAATTGATGATTGGATGTGATTGACATTGCTATGATCCCTGTGACTTATGAGCCCATGGAGGGCGTATCTGTTGATATGCAGGATCATACCCGACGGACAGGTACATATGGGGAGATGATTAGTTCGAACCTCCATGGGGCTGAAGAGCCCACCAGATGGATGTTGAGACCCTAGTAGGGGGCAGAGATAAGACAAAGGGGTTTGCACTGAAGAAGAGCAGGACGTTCCATAGAGACAGCCTGGTAGAGCCTTACCCAGGGGGGTTGTGCCCTCTCTACTGGGACGTTGGCCTTGGAAGGCCCATGACGTCACCCAGGATGCCTATGACGTCATCCAGCATTACAGACGTTTTGGGGAGGCAGTTATGGAAGTTGTTGTAGAAAATCCAGGAACTATCAACAGTCTTCTTGGTCTGTCTTTGACCAAGCTAAGACACTAAGTTTCTCTGCTGTTATAAAATGGTTTTCTGCTGTTTTATGACAGCCAACTGTAGTTTTGTTTTGCTGNTATGGGGAGATGATTAGTTCGAACCTCCATGGGGCTGAAGAGCCCACCAGATGGATGTTGAGACCCTAGTAGGGGGCAGAGATAAGACAAAGGGGTTTGCACTGGAGAAGAGTAGGACGTTCCATAGAGACAGCCTGGTAGAGCCTTACCCAGGGGGGTTGTGCCCTCTCTACTGGGACGTTGGCCTTGGAAGGCCCATGACGTCACCCAGGATGCCTATGACGTCATCCAGCATTACAGACGTTTTGGGGAGGCAGTTATGGAAGTTGTGGCACATGTGGCAGCGTGGAGAGGCCCAAGGAGGGCTAACATTTTTCTCCAGGAGGCCAATGCTGCCCTAAAAAGGGCTAACGTCACCCTAGAAAGGGCATGACGTCTTTACTTTTTCTTGATTAGGGTTTAATTTATGACATTTTAATGTAAAGAAATATTATTATGT